>JAODAL010008174.1:0-119833 GCA_025379985.1 Phyllomedusa bahiana | reverse complement strand
GGAAAAAAAAAAAGGAAATAGCAGCATAAACCCCGGGGGGGGTTGGTCCCATGCATTCACCAGCATTACACAGTTTATTTTTCCAGAGTAAACAACCATCAAATAATAGGTCTTTGTATTTTTCCCCCTCCCTTCCAAAATTTTTTTAATTTTTTCCCCCAAATAACCTAGGGCCTTTTTTTGGGGGGACTAGATGTCTTTCTAAGGTTTTTATTCACTGATATAGAATATAGGGGAAACCGCAAAAAAATTTCCCAAGGGGGAAAAAAAATGTGAAAAAAAAGGTACTTACACGGGGTTTGGGGGTTTTTTTTTTATTTTTTCAACTTTATTGCTAAAATAATGTGTTTTTTGTATTGGGGGTTGATAAATCCGACAATCCCAAAAAAGTAGGGTTATCCCCCATATTGTACCTAAAAAAACAAACTCTCCTCTTTAAAATTTTCACCCAAAAAATTTTATTTTTTTTGTCCCCATGTGGATTGTGAGGGGGGGTTTTTTTTGAGTTATGTTACTTTTTAAGGGGCACCATTTTGGATAATTGACTTTTTAGCCATTTTTTCTTAATTTTCAGGGGGTTTTAAAGACCAGAACTCCCAAATTTTTGCAATTAAAATTTTCTTTAAATTTTAAAAAGTCAAAAGGGGGATTTTAAAAATTTTTAAAATTTTTTTCCCAAATACAGGAGGGGGGGGGGGGGGGCCCCCCATTTGACCCATTTGCCTAGGCACCCCAAAAAGTTTGTCCCAGCCCTATAGTAGGTAATGACATAAAGATGTCTATTTTTTTTCTCTAAGGGATTAAAAAGCAAGACCACTCTGGGGGAAAGGGTTTCTTCTTCTTTAAGTCCAGCTAATAATATATACACCTCTTAGGGGGACCTGAAGAAGAAGGTAAGCAACTTCTTACTATTTCACAGGTTTAACTGGGGGCTAAAATTTCGCCCCGCAATTTTGCCCTGTGGCCGGGGGGGGGCGGGGCGGGGGAGCGAGCGGGGGCGGACTTTTGCCGGGCCCTAGACATTTTTTGCTGCGGCGCTTACGCCGCTTGAAAAATTTACCTGTAAATTACTCCCCGCCCCCGGGTTGCCGAGCAGGGAGAGGAGATAATCCATAATTTCTAGAGAACTGTGCATTACTTAGTTACCCGGGGCGGATTCGCCCCAATTGGGGCACTTTCGGTTTTGTTGGCGCGTAATTCGGACTGAATTATGTCCCAGAATAAGCCGTGTGAACATGGCCTTACAGTTGTGCTATCAGAGCTACAGCGGAAAAGTCACAGAGATAGAATAGGAAGTTGTGTATATAGGAAAATGTATATAAAAAAAAAACATTAAAAAAAATTAATAAATCCATATAAGAGTCGCATATTGCTTATCAATATGTGAAAATAAAAAATTTGGATGGTAGTGTCTCTTTATTGCAAAACACAATTCCAGAAAATATTTCCAGTATTCTATCTTTAAAAAAATTTAAATTAAACTGATCACCGGGTTTTCATAATTTCTTTTCATGGACATTACTTTTCCAATTCAAGTTAATGCTGATGTGGTCACCTATTTTTTTTAGATAAGCAACTAGAACTACTTTAATAGAAAACTTCATTGAAGTACTGTTGCCATTAATTGCAGATTTTCCTGGTCTTTAAAAAGAAAGGTCATGGATAAGGCTAATCATTAAAATAATAGATTGCAGCTGTCAACTTGGCAATGAAAAAAATGCGTGGTAAAAGTTATCGTGTTAGTTATGGGGGCTCCATAAATGACATGCTCTATACTTTAAGCACCCTTTAATCTGGCCCTGAGTATTCATACATTGCTTATACTTCATGCAGTAATAGCTGGCACTTTTCCTTAATGATTAATACAAAGTATAGCAGAAAACCGGACGGAAGATTGTGCTTGTAGAATGTTTTGAGGGCGGCCCGCGGGTTTTCCATAGAGCACCATTGTGTTCATTTTCAGCCGGTTTTTCAGGCGGTCTGCGAAACCGCAAACCGCCTGAAAAAACTGCCAAAAGCCGTGTAGTGGGGGCATGCCCTTACAGTGTTTAATATGCAGTAAAAAATAACATTATTGTGATACAAAATTTAAATTTTTTTCAATATATAATTGAAAATAAGGGTTGTGCATTTCCTTCGTATGACGCCCATTACTGTCTTATTAGTCTATTGTTATCTAAATATTGGTGTAGTACAATCTGTGGTTCTTTTTGGTACTGTTTTATGGTATATATAATGTTTTGATATTTTTTTATTATTATATTTATTTGTTGGAGATGGGACAACCAAAAAAAAAATATCAGTGTTCACCATATAGAACAAATAAGATTATATTTCAGTATGTTAGACTTTTAGGGTAATTTCAAATGCAGCAGAAATCCTAGGGTATATCATTGGATTTTTGCTGCAGATTTAAATATAGCAGAAACTGTTTCCACTGACGCTCTGGACTTGATTTAGCCCCATTTCAATGCAGCTAAGCCAAGTCACAGATGCCCAACATGAAATGCAAGAAACATCCACCTTAAATTGGGTTATATTTTAGTATGTACCACTTTTAGGTTCTGTTCATGCACGGGAGAGATCCTTGGTGATACCCTCTGAATTCTACCGGAGATTTTAGTTTTGCAGTCAGTTTTTGTTACTGATTTGGAAGCAGTTTGACCTCATTTCAATTGAGCTAAACCATGTAAATTTTGACTGTATTGCAGATTTGAGTCTGTGGCAGAAAAAATCTGCGCTGTAGTTCCTGGTGTGAAGTACAGTGCTGGATGGTACTTGGATTGTGGGCAGATTGTGATACAGAATCCAACATGGAATCTGCATAAAATCTTGCATTCAAATCCATCATGTGAACATACCCTTACAGGTGTAACAGTACAAAGTATTACTTTAGTTTAAGAAACTATGATAAATCGGGAAATGAGGATGTTTTGAATTTTGACAACCAAACAGCACCCCATGATCACATCATGATAATGGAGGGAGCCCCCTGAATCTCTCTGTTCCTTAAAATGTAATGGCCAATAGCTGAGATCAGAGTAATCCTTAATTCACAGCTTCACAGCTGATACACATAATATATATATATTGTGAGCTTGCACAGCTCTGGGATCACTCACAAGTCCTTCAGGCATGAGACAGAGGCAGATATCTGGTTCAAACAGTGTCTTGCTTCCGTGTGTTTATTTCACCAGCAGAACAAAAACGTATGGCAATACATGCACAGCAAACATATGAACATAAACAAAACTCCTGCTCTCTGAGCGCTTATTTAAACCAGGTGTAGTTCCCTCAACAGCTAGATGGTGTTAGCAGACACTGGCTTCCACCAGTGTGAATGTCTCCAGCCCAGAAGGTAGACGGGAGATGCAGCCCCCCAGTCAGTTTAAACCTACTGCCCTTATATACCAGGGGGAAAAAACCCGAGTGGGCCATGGGGGTAAGCACCCACCCTGCTCTATGCTTACTCCCAATGAAAGGCCGACCCGGGAATGGCTGGTAGCCGTACAAAACAGACAACTTAAATGTATGCCGACAGTCTGTACTGCCGAACACCTATTTAACAATGGCCTTTCACTCCACCAAGGCTTTTTTACCTTTTGGTGGGCATGTATCTTGCTCTCTCCAGGCATACGCCCAAACCTGGCTGGGATATACACTCCATCGCAGACCTTCCCACTGCGGCCTTACAATATATTTATAAAACAAATATATATATATATATATATATATATATATATATATATAAATATATATATATAATATATATATTTATACATATATATATATATATATTTATATTTTATATAATATTTTATATATATATATATATATATATGTGTGTGTGTGTGTGGTGTGGTGTGTGTTGCGTATATATATAGTGGGTTAAATGAGTACAAGCAGTCCCCAGGTTAAGAATGGGATAGGGGCTGCAAGTTTGTTCTTAAGTTGAATTTGTATGTAAATTGGGACGAGTATATTTATTAGATGTTATGCCAGCACAAAAGTTTTTTTTTTTAGCTTTGGGTGGTGCAGGGAAGGGTTTTTACATTTGTTTTGCTGTCTCTACCCCTGTTAAGAAGATAACATCGCATGTGCTGCTATGCCATGCTGGGACTTGTTTTTTCACAGCTACTATCTGCTGTGGAACATGGAACTACAAATGCCAGCATGCCCCATAAGTCTCCATTTGTAACTAGGGGACAGATGTAAGTCACAATGTTGTAAGTCAGGAACTGCCTGTATTTGATACACTTGCAAGTTTTCCTACCTACAAACAAGGTCTGTACTTTTTCTCAAAGGTATACTTCAACTGTGAGAGACAGAATCTAAAATAAAACCAGAAAATCACATTGTATGATTTTTAAATAATTAATTTTCATGTTATTGCATGAAATAAGTATTTGATACAAGACAATAGATGTCTGTGATCTCGCTATTATGAATAATGCAGTTATGTCTGGGGTACGGTGTGTAACCTAATCTCTGGGGCACAGTGGGTAATGTAGTAATCTCTAGGGTACAGTTAGTAATGTAATATCTGATGTATGGAGTGTAATGTAGTAATCTCTGGGGTACAGTGTAGAATATAATATCTGGGGTATGGTGTGATGTAAGCTCTGGGGTATGGTGTGATGTAAGATCTGGGGTATGTTGAATAATGCAGTAATATCTGGGGTATCGTGTATAAACTAATCTCTGGGGTACAGTGGGTAATGTAGTAATCTCTAGGGTACAGTGAGTAATGTAATATCTGGTTTATGGTGTGTAATGTAGTAATCTTTAGGGTACAGTGTGGAATGTAATCTTTGGGGTACAGTGTAATGTAATCTCTGGGGTATAGTGTAATGTAATCTCTGGGGTACAGTGTAATATTTCTGGGGAACAGTGTGTAATGTAGTAATCTCTGAGGTACAGTAAGTAATGTAATCTCTGGGATATGGTGTGATGTAATATCTGGGGTACAGTTTTTAATGTAATCTCTGGGATATGGTGTGATGTAATCTCTGGGGTGCAGTGAGTAATGTAATCTCTGGGATATGGTGTGATGTAATCTCTGGGGTACAGTGAGTAATGTAATCTCTGGGATATGGTGTGAAGTAATCTCTGGGGTACAGTGGGAAATGTAATCTCTGGTTTATGGTGTAATGTAATCTCTGGGGTACAGTGGGTAATGTAGTCATCTCTGGGGTACAGTGAGTAATGTAATCTCTGGGGTACATTGTAAGTAATCTCTGGGGTATGGTGGGATGTAATCTCTGGAGTACAGTGAGTAATGTAATTCATTTCTAAGGTTCAGTGTGTAATGTAGTAATCTCTGGGGTATAGTGTACTGTAATCTCTGGGGTACAGTGTAATATTTCTGGGGTACAGTGTGTAATGTAGTAATCTCTGGGGTACAGTAAGTAATGTAATCTCTGGGATATGGTGTGATGTAGTCTCTGGGGTACAGTGTATAATGTAATCTCTGGGATATGGTGTGATGTAATCTCTGGGATACAGTGAGTAATGTAATCTCTGGGATATGGTGGGATATGGTGTAATCTCTGGGGTACAGTGGGAAATGTAATCTCTGGTTTATGGTGTAATGTAATCTCTGGGGTACAGTGGGTAATGTAGTCATCTCTGGGGTACAGTGAGTAATGTAATCTCTGGGGTACATTGTAAGTAATCTCTGGGGTATGGTGGGATGTAATCTCTGGAGTACAGTGAGTAACGTAATTCATTTCTAAGGTTCAGTGTGTAATGTAATACTTTTTTGGGGTTTAATGAATTATATTATTTCTTGAGTACAATGTGCAATTCATTTCTAAGGTGCAGTTAGTAGTGTAATTTCTCTTTCTACCATGTGTAATACAATTCATTTCTGGGGTGCAGTGAGTGATGTCATTTCTGGTGTATGGTATGCATTAAAATAAATATGGGGGTACAGTATGTGACATAAGTGATTCCTAGGGGTACAGTGAGATTTTCCTCATTCTGTTGTGTGTATAACAAATTTAATGGAGTAGTGATGGGGAATGGGAGGGATTAAGCGAAATTTGCTGCATTGCGCAACGTTTTTTTTATTTCCATCTAGAGGGGGAAATATTATCGGTGGGCTAGTTCGGCTTCATTGCTAGGGCTGCTTTTAGTCCCAGTCCGGCTCTAAACGTCAGTAATTAGAGAGTCACTCATAACCTTACGAATTGCACCAAAAGTGTTTGCCATAAGGACTCCGCCCGGACCTGCTGTGGAGCTCACAGCCCTCCCTCAGACCTCCTAGCTGGGTTAGAGGGGGCCGCTTCACTGCAGGGAGAGGAGGGGAGAGAAGGGAAGGAAGTGGAAGTGAAAGGTAAGTCTAGTGAAGGAGGGAGGAAGGGATAGGAAGATAGGGGATGAGAGGGAAAATTCGTCCCCCCCACTTTTTGAACCAAAGTTACGCCCCTGAATGGACGGACTTCATGTCGTATTCTCCCAGCTGTCATGGCCTCACATGAGGCAGTTTGACAACTTTCTTGTTGAGCTGGATGATGCAGTTTCTCTTTTTGGGGGAAATCCTCTTCCCAAAAAAATCCTTATGGTTGCTCCTCAATTCAGACCAGTGACCTTTTGCTTGGGAATCAACCTAATAACACACTGAACTATTATGGAATGTGAGAACAGGTTGTAATTTGTAGTATAGAAGAGGAAAATGATTGTTCCGCCACCCAGAGGAAAACGGTAACAATGTAATTACATGACAAAATCTGCATCACTAAGCATATGCTAAATTCATGTATGAGATAGCAATTGATTGTCTATAAAAAAATTATATAAAATAGGTGATCCACAGCATAGCATTTACACCTATTTACACCCATTTACGATTCTATAAAGATTCCTATAATTCGTGTTATTGTCGCATCGTGAGTCCTTGCCTTGCGATCCAAGGTATACCTCTATGCTTTACGTTCCTATAATGCTCATCATTGGTATTCTGCATCTTGTCTCTATAAAGTGGATAATAGACTCAGAAAAAACTAGACCCCTTATGTCTAGAAAAAACAGCGGTCAACGCCTATGTGAGTCAAGGCAGCCACCCACTGTGGAATCTCCATCAGAACGGACTCTTTACCCTTTACTTATTTTGAAAATCTTGTACATTGAGCATGCACTGTGAATAAAGCTCTTTTTCAATCATCTTAGACTCTCCATTTAGTGTACCATGGATCACCTACTTTATATTTAATTGGACTCCCTCCGATTGAGATGTGCACTCCCAACCTTTTACCTATAAAATGACAGTAGTCTCACATTCAGAGATTTGGTGGGTGGTGAGATATGGAGCCTTAAAGTAAAAAGTTCAAGAAATTGTTACCTTTTTGCTTGTCAGTGTATATATATATATCAGATATATATATATATATATATATATATATATGTGAGACAGTCACCGGCAAGTTATGGAGGGAAGATATAATTCTCCTAGCATGCTCTCCTATGCGGCTTTGTGGAGTATCTGGAGCAATGCGTGTCACTGAGAAGCCTGGTCTCGGGGAAGAAAGGCTGACAGTTTGCGTGTCAGTAACAATATGTTACTGACATGTTTGGTAAAAGCGGTTCCAATCTGTTGTTGTCTGGGTCGGCTTTTCCTGGAGTGGTCAAAAAGCAGGGTGGGTGGCCACTCCCATGCACCAGGTGAGGCTGGTGTCCAGCCTATAAAGACTGGACCTACAGGTCTGTGCTGTATGCTCTGTGTCTCAGAGGATAGACCCATTGTGAAGAAGCTCTGCTGTGAGTGCTAAGCTGTGTTAATACTAGTCAGGAAATACTGTCTAGTGAGTGCTCAGCCGAGCAGGACTTTATTTTCTGTTAGCCTGAAGTTAAGGCTTGTTTTGATTTTACTGAAATAAACCCAGGCAATGGCTGGACTGGAACTTGAAGTTTGTTTCACTGTCTCCGTCTGCTGAAGCCCACGCAGCCTACCTGTTGCTGGACCCACTACAATTATATATAATATATTATATATATATATATATATAATATAGATATATATATATATAAAATATTATATATATATATATATATAATATATAATATAATACACACACACATACACACACAGCACTTGTATTTTGCAAAGATTGAACTGGATTTTTTTTAAAGTATATTATTATTTTTTAGAATTTACTGAAATGAATTTCATTTGTTTAATTTTTTGCTTCTATTGTTTTCTTTGATTTAGTTATTATATGTTTGTATATCTTTTATTTAGTTAACGCTTCCCAGTGATCCCATGGTATGCATCCTACTCAAACTATAATGAGACATATAACAAAAAAATATCTAAAAGGTGTCAAGATCTCAGGTGTCAAGGATACTCCAAGAGACTTTGTATAGTGCTTTCATATTATAAAGCTGTAGATACAGAGAAAAAGGTAGATATTCTTTGTCACCAACCATAAGTGAACTGTACAGCCAGCAAGAGCACCTTGACACAGAGAAACTTAAAAAGCCCTGACAATATCAGTCCAGTGCAGTATGCATGCAAGATTTAGGGGCTGTTCACATGGCACAGTGCAAATACCAGTCGGAAATCCTGACCGGCAGTTGTGCTGTTTTCGGGCTGTGCACACGGCCACCAGGGGACGGCTTTTCTCTGCGGTTTATATAGACATGTTTATATTCCGCCCGAAAACCAGGCGGAAGAATGAATATGTTCTATGTTTTTTCGGACCGCCGGCGGTCTGAAAAACCACCCAGCAGAAAAAACGTGTAGTGGGGACCGCTGCGCGGGTTTTCCATAAAGGTCTATAATAAAAGTTGTTACCCGGTTTGCAGACGGTTTTCAAAACCAAAAAGCGTCTGAAAAACTGGGTGAAAACCTGTTGCAATGGGGACAAGCTCTTAAAGGATTTTCTAAGTTATGCAGTGGTGACTTGCCCATAAACCCACATCACCACTGCAGCCAAGTAAACACAGATGAGTTGGGATGAAACCCTATTAAAGGAGGTGTTATAATAAAGGGTGACATGCATGAAATTTCATGCGCCTAATAATAGGCTAGAATGAGCCTGACGTATGAACCTGCTCTACAGTGGGTCATAAATCAGGTGCATTCTAGCGCTCAGGCGACAGTTTGGGATCAGGTATACCACTTTGAAAGGGCTTTACCTGTTACAACTGTAATGTGACCAAAAATGCCGTAGCGAAGCTACAAATATGTAGCTTCGCTTCGGATCTAGTGCGCCCCCGATTCCCGCACGCCCCCCCCCAGATTGGGCGCAATACAAAGCTCCGTAAGCGCTACTTAATGCGCCCCAGAGTGGCGTGCGGGAGATATAAAATTGTATGAACGGGACTGTGCCTGATATTGGGCTGTAAGACACCAGATATCTGCCGCAGCCCCGTTCATACACGTCACCCAAAGTCTTTTTCAGGAACCATGCAATTCTTGTCAGGGGGCTATGTTTTTGATTTGTAACTCAATGTTTTTGAATGAAATTGGTTTAAACTGCAAAGCTAGACCCAGAACATGAAAAAGAGTAATATTACTGGAAAAATGTACGGTATATAGTTTTGCAGTAATACACTGTGTTCCAAATTACTATGCAAAAAGTGTTTAGGAGTGATAAGGTAAGAATTTTTTTGTTTGTCAGTTAAACTCATTGATGGTGATGTGTGTCAGGGCTCTTTATATCACTGAAAGCATTTGCAGACACCTGTGCTAATTAGTTTGGTTGTTGTGTCCAATTAAAGGCAAGACTACTTAAGAAAGCTGTCCCACATTATTAAGCAGCCTACATTTTCAGCCAAAATGGGAAAGAAAAAGGATATGTCGGCTGCTGACCTAAACAGTGGAGTGTTTAGGTCAAGGCATGACTACAATCAACATTGCCAAGACACTTCATCGTGATCATCGCACAATCAAGAAGTATGTAGCTGATTCACAGCACTCACGTGTGCGTGCTGATAAGGGAAAATTGAGGACTCTTTCCAACATGCAATTATGTCATGTAAATAGCAGCTGCAAAAATGCCTTGTCATAGCAGCAGACAAGTTTTTGAAGCTGCTGGTGCCTCCAATGTCCCCTGAACAACAAGATGCAGGGTCTTTAAGAGGTTTGCAGCTGTGCGTAAGCCATCCTGTCGACCTCCTCTATCCACTGCACACAAGCAGAAACAGCTCCAGTGGGCCAAACAATACATGAAGACTGACTTCAAAACTGTTTTGTTCACCGATGAGTGCCGTGCAACGCTCGATGGTCCAGATAGCTGGAGTGGAGGATGGCTGGTTGATGGACACCCCATGCAAACATGGCTACGGAGCCAACAAGGAGGAGGTGGAGTAATGTTTTGGGCTGGCATGGGGAGAGAGATTGTCGGCCCCTTTAGGATCCCTGAAGGTGTCAAGATGAACTCCATAATGTATGTGGAGTTTCTCAAACAGCACTTCCTGCCATGGTTCAAGAAGAAGAACCGTGCATTCCGCAGCAAGATCATTGTCATGCATGATAATGCAACGTCTCATGCTGCAAATAACACATCTGCATCTCTGGCTGCTATGGGCATAAAAGGGGACAAACTTATGGTGTGGCCCCCATGCTCCCCTGACCTAAACCCCATTGAGAACCTCTGGAGCATCATCAAAAGGAGCGTCTATGATGGCGGGAGGCAGTTCACATCTAAGCAACAGCTCTGGGAGGGTATTCTGTCCTCATGCAAAACAATTAAAGCAGAAACTATCCAAAACCTGACAAATTCAATGGACGAGAGAGTTCAGAAGCTCATTTTGAACAAGGGGTCCTATGTGCACATGTAACATCACCTAGAATAAAGTTTTGACTTGAAAACTGTTTGATTTCAGTTTGTAATAACCTGCTAATGCTTATAATTTCACAAATGACCATTTTTTTGTTCGTTATAAAAATGAAAAGGTTGAAAACTCTGCTGTGCATAATAATTTAGAACATGCATTTTGAGTGCATTCTGAGTTTATTTTTTATAAAATATACTGGTATCATAGGTAGTTTGTTCAACAACCTTTCAATTATACTCTAATAGTTGATGACTGGAAAATTACAATGACTGCAATTCATATAGGTAATTTTGGAAAATAAGAGAAAATATTATTTGCATAATAATTTGGAACACAGTGTAATGTCCAGCTGTAAGGCATGTCATGAAAACATAAAAACAATAATGATAAGAAATAATTGCTTTTTTCTTCCCTTATTAGCAGTATTTATTGCCTTTAAGGGATACCATATTATAGGTTCCAGGGTGCAAATCCTCAGAAAAGAGCGAAGATTGGAAAACAAATAACATGAACTAATCAGGTTCACATTGCTAATGGATAAAATATTTGCATTTCCTTGCATGCAATCTAAAATGATCCTAATTAGAAATGCCAGCATGGCTCCCTGGCTGATTGCAACAAGTAAACTGTAGCATTGTTATATGTTGTCTTTTATAATCTTATCAAAACATATAATTAACCTGAGTAAAAATATGAAACTGTAGTTTATTTACAATGTTGTAATTATACGCAGAACACAATTTACATAATAAAGGAGGGTGCTGAATCAATTGTATGTGTCTTTTGTTAAACACAAGAAAAAAAAACGAATAACTATCCCTTTTACCTATTACAGAAACTCATAATCATGGAGAAATTTAAGATTAAGATTAGGAATGATTCATTCAAAATAAGTCACTGTGTATGCACAGAGCATTATATCCTGTACAGGTTTCATCAGAATCTGAACAAACAGCCATGGCAGTATCAACTGTATATTATATGAAGACTCCAATGGGATCTCCTGAACAGTATCAACTAATTAATATTCACTCATCTATACATGTGACATTTCAGCCCTTCAAATGGCTCATTGGCTGAAACATTGCATATGGACATGGGTGAATAAACCGCACACTTTTGTGAAGATGTACTGTAATCCTACTTATTTCCTTTGTTTTGGATAACCAGTAAATAAATAATTGTAATAATGAAAGATAAAAAGCACTAAAGTCCTAAAATGGCCAATGGCTTCTCCTTTATTTAGTATTGAGGACACTAACCTAAAATTGAGAAATTGTGATCTAAGTATTGACCTGAAACAACTGTAAGTGCAATACTACGTTTTATGAAAGGGTTCGTTTACTAGACAAAACTCACACTTAGGCATGGTATTGTTTCTGTAAGAAAATACTCATGTTTTTTGAAATCATACACTACCCCTTTAAGGTGATTCTGCTGTAGAATATCATGTACCTGTAAGACCTCATTCGCATAGAGTTTCGGCAGCCTGTTTGTGGTATCCATTGGGATGCCATAAAAGTTTACTCCGATGGATCCGGTTTTTGGGTTGAACGCAAAAGCCTGGTCCAAAGCCCAAATGTTATATGTTCGCTAAATAGCAAGCATAGTCCAAAAGAAATCTATTACCCCGTTGTGGCCCCACTGTGGAATCTGTTGAGATATATTTTTATGTAATCCCGACAGATACCAGAAATGGACTGCCGAAACATTATATATGAGGCTAACACTGTTTTTATGTTCAGAGTGCCAACATTATTTACATTGTATATTCAAAAATCCAATCACATGTATAACCACTTCTCATAATAATTGTATACAGGTAATTTGTTCATTCAAAATTCATGGACTGTACTCACTCTTGGTTTTCATTTACATAGTGATTATTAAATGCAATAACATCACTACTAGATAATTACAGCAACTCGAAGCTTCTGAGTCCATTAAAATCTGTAGCACTACTGGCTTCTTTTAATGAAGCACAGGGGTCTTTGGGCCTCCTCAGGCACCAGGATTAGCTGCAACTGCTTCCACTGTACCCCTTCTAGCAATGCTGCTGATAAACTACAATGTGTTAGAAGTGATCATAGCTGTTCCTGACATATTTTGCCATGCTTAGTACTTATATTTCTTTGCAATCTTAACAAATGATCCTCTCATCAAGCCGGCACAGCTCCAGGACCTAGGCTGCATACAAATGATGTTTCTGCTAGAATGGCCAATGGCTAAATCAATAAATGGAACGACATTGATAATTCACTAAGCATTTTAGGACAGACTGTGCTGGTACATGAGTTTGTTTAATATGAGTAATTAGGAAAGTCTCATAACAAGGTCTTTAAGTATTAAAAAATATATTCTGAAATAATTTTCTTTTATATGAAAGAAAATAGATATATGCAAACATCGCACAAAGATGAATGGTACAGTGGGAATGATAGGAATGTATTTAACGAAGTATTCAAGCATTACAGCATAAAACTAGCTATAGCTAATAGTTTATACATAACCATATTTATAATTATAAGCACCATACAGTTCCATGTATTAAGTTATTTGAAAACAGTACAATTTCTAAAAATTAAATGAATATAATGATTCATGAAGTGCCAAGCCATATCTATTGCCCCCTTTAGCAGAGACTATTGAAGCACTCTGCACATATTGCACACCCCTAATATTGGCTATGGGGGAAGGGTTGCTGCTGTAGCTTCTCTCCCTCACATTGCGCGAGTTTGCATGCTGTAAGATTGTAAGATTTATTGGTACAGAGTGTTATGCACAGTACCAGAATCACAATATGTTCAGCAGGCATATAAGGAGAATATACATTTTTAAACACTGACAGACATCAAGCAAAATGCATGCAGAAGGGAGCAGAAGGACCCGGTTCTGCTGAACGATACTTCAAGTGGTTGCCTTGTGAAAACAACCTCTGTACATGTGTCCTATCAGGGCATATAAACATCCATTCAGTTGATTACAATAAAGGGTAAGTGAACCACTTGGAATTTCCTAGATTTCTGTTTTGATTGGTAATGAAATGTGTTCTGATTTTTATCAGAGTTGGAATTATAGACAAACACAATGTAACTAAATAAATGACACTCCAACAGTTGTACCATTTATGAATTTTAATGAGCACATTGAATAAACATTCACAATGCAGGGAGAAACAATACCCTTGAGTTTAACAACTTGTATTTCCCTTTATCAGCACCAACCGTTTCATGTACCTCAAAATGGAATTTTCACAATGCTAAGGATACATTTTAGACCATTTCTTCCTGACAATGTGTTAGGGCCCTTTTACATGGCATGGTTTTTTGGACGGTTTGTGGATTTAGAAACTGTCTAAAAACCGACAGGCAACTATTACCCATAGACTTTAATAGAAAATCTGTTCAACAGTCCGCACCAAACAGATTTTCTGCCGGACGGTTTTTCAGGCCACCGAAGTTTTGAAAAACTTAGAACATGTTCATTCTTCTGCTCAGTTTCTGCACCGAAAGTTAACATTGAAGTTAATGGGAACCAAGCAGAAAGTGTGTATGTGTGTGTGTATGTGTCTTAAAAAATTCTTTCTCTGTCCGGCGAGACTCATCGGCTCAGAGAGAGTGAGAACACTTCTGCATCACCCCTGCGCTGCTGATCTGTATATACAGTGCTCAGTGTATATACAATGAGTGGGAAAGCAGGGACGGTAATGAACTGCTCCTGCTTTCTCCCTAGCGAAGCAGCTGTACACTATGTGTGAAACTGCTAACTCTGCACGGCCGTCGTACAATGGCTGTGCAGAGTAGATGCACGGATCTATACAGTTAATGGGCGTTCGGCATCATTTTGAGCCCAGGGTCGCGGACCGGTAGAGCAGGCTCCACGGCCGGTGCCAGTCCGTAGCACATTGGTTGGGGACTCCTGCTGTATAAGATGTCTTCTAAAAGTTGTTTGCATCGACTCATAGTTAACACTAACCAATCTTTTTAAAAAATGTAAAAAAAGATTTGTCAGCAACCAGATTCTATATGCTTTTAGTTAAGGGGGTTCTACCATTATAGAAAATGATGGCATATCGCTAGGAGGTGGGGCCTGCACCTATTTCGGGAACGGGCCCCCAAAAGTCACAGCGCACAGCTCTCCATTCTGTTCTATGAGATTTCCAATCAGAGCCAAATACACCACTCGGTGATATTTGGAACTTCCATAGAAAAGAATGGAGAGTAACTCCTTGTAGTAAGCGCATCCAGCCTCTACCGTCGCGCGGGGTGTAGACTTTCGAGCTATTGGTAAAAAAGCGCCTTTTAATGGGCTAGAATGCTATTCGTTGCAAAACCACACTTTCGAGCTAATTCTTTCCTCTGTTAGCTGATAATACCCCCTTTTTTGACCAATTAGCTTTGGAGGAGTTATTAACACATAAGTTTACTTGCTTTTTCTCCCTACACTGTGGACATTCATTCAGTGCATTTAATACAAATACGAACAATACAACTGTTTGGCAGTCATTAGATAAACAGATGCAGTAGTTATGTCTATAATTGGGACTAAGATACTAATCAGTCCTCAATTTTATAAAACCAACCACATAATTCAAAAGAATCCACTTACTTTTTTCCAACTCTACAGCACACAATTTATTGATTATATACTATTACTCTCTGTTAGTGCAGATATGATGGGTGTCTTTCTTGACCCTATACTGACATGTGATGTCTGGATATGTCATCATGCTGCTAAGGAGCTATGGAGTGGGTTCATATGTTGAGTCCACTCCATAGGCGGCAGGTGCCGGTTACAGCTGAAACCTGCCACTAATACCAGGGATTGGAGCCGGCCCAAATCCCTGCTGTTTAACTCTTTAGACACAGTGGCAACGCTCTTCCCTTTGAATGCCCAGAGCTCCTGGAGTGTCGATTGGTTACCATGCCAGCTGGAAACCTAATGGAGACATCCATAGCCGCCATGTTATTACTTTTATTACTTCCTGCCTCTGACAGGAAGTAATAAACCAGAAACCTTGGTACACCCTTTTGCTTTATTTATATAATAAAGGATGTACAAGTGAATGAGTCCCCAGAGTGTTCACGTACTTGTTTAAGTTAAAAAAAGTTTTAAAGTATAAAAAATAATAAAAAATATTAAAAGTTCAAATCACCCCCTTTTATCATTTTACAAATAAAAAAATATATAATAGTTAGACATAATTGGTATTTCCATGTCTACAAAAGTCCAATCTATTAAAATATAGCATATTTTATCCCATATGCTGAACACCATAGAAGAAAAAATTTCAAAAGCCAAAATTATATGGTTTTTGTTTCTTATTGCCAGCAAATAGAGTGTAGAATAATATGAAATTCTCAGTCTTGTGTTATATGTCTGTTTGTTATCTTAACTATATATGTTACAGCTACCGTAGGAAATGCATAGCAAACATATAAAATCCACTAACCACAAACCAAAGAATGTTGTGTGAAAGAAATCAAACAGGTATCGTAGAATGGCAAACATAATAGTATATTTCTGAAAGAAAATATGTATAGTGCAAAATAATAATAATAATAATAATTTGAATTTTTCCCATTTTGCAAATTTTAAAATTTTATTTTTAGCTGAAATTTAAATCTATATAAACCAGTACTGGCTTTGTGTTCAATAACAGAGTTAATGAAATATTACAGAAGTACAATGAGCCTCTCTTAAAATATAATTTTATCAGAAATGCATTATTGGATTGACATTCTCTTTAAAACATTGTGTGTAAAAGGTGGCAGGCACCAGAGTAATGTCACAGAGTACTACTTAACAAAATTGATAGTGGAGATTTATAATAGCTTCCCACATAAAATTGTTAAGCAGTACAGGAAGGAGACAAGAAAATATCACACTAATAAAGAATAGTAACTACAAGAAAATAAAATCCTGCGAGTTGTTCTCTTTAGTCAAGAACGGTTTCCTGGGGAAGACCATCTCCAACCTGCCACCATACACGTATATGTGTTTACAAATAAATATATACACTCACCGGCCACTTTATTAGGTACACCTGTCCAACTGCTCGTTAACACTTAATTTTCTAATCACCCAATCACGGCGGTAATCAGTGCATTTGGGATGTAGACAGGGCCAAGAAAATCTCTGCAGTTCAAACGAGCACAGTTGGGGAAGAAAGGTGATTTGAGTGCCTTTTGAACGTGGCATGGTTTTTGGTCCCAAAGGGCGGTTGAGTATTTAAAAAACTCTGACTCCTGGAATTTTACCCCCAAACCATCTCGGGGGTTTACAAGAATGGCCCAAAAAAGAAAAAACATCAGTGGCGGGAGTCCCGTGGGGAAAAGCCTTTTGATCCAAGGCAAAGGGAATGGCAGCGGTTCGAGTATAGAAAAGGAACAGTACTCAAAAAGCCCCCCGTTACAACCAAAGGGAGGAGAAGAGCTCTTGAACCACAGTACGGCGACTTTGAGGCAGATGGGCTACGAGAGAAGACCACACCGGGTGCCACTCCTTTTAGCTAAAAAAAAAAACTGAGGCTCCAATTTGCCCAATCATCGAAATTGGACGTAGAAATTGGAAAAACGTTTGCCTGGTTGAGGTTTTTCCCATTTCTCGCGAAATTGGGGTGGTAGGGTAGAATTTGGGGTCAACAACATGAAAACATGGATCCCTCCTCCCTTTTTCAAGGTTCAGGCTTGATGGGGGTGGGGTCATGGTGTGGGGAATTTTTTCTTGCACTCTTTGGGCCCCCCGGGTACCAAAATTTAGCATCGTTGCAACACCTTGGGAAACTATGCCCCGAAGAATTGAGCAGTTCTGAAGGCAAAAGGGGGGGCCAACCCTTACTAGAGGTATACCTAAAAAAGTGGCCCTGAGTTGTATATAATAAATTTTTTTTAAAAATTATATATATTTATATTTATATTTAAAATTTATGGTATTCCGGCCAACCTTTTTTAGCTGGTTTGTCAAAGTTCATCCCAAAAACGAGCATTTTCGTGGGGTATTAAACCAAAGGAAAATCCCAAAAATTTTTGAAAAATTTGTAGCTTAATAAGAAAAAGTTATCATTTTAAATTTTTACTGTAGTTTTAAAAAAAGCAAAAACAAAAAATTTTTTACTAACTTCTTAGTACTTTTTTTTTGCTGAATTTATTTATAAAACTTCAAATGAATGTTTGGTATTTTTATACACTTCAAACCCAAGCTGGTACTGCTTCATTTCTCAGTCGTTTTTTTTTTTTTTTTTGGTTTTTTTTATTATTTTAAAGGGTGAATAAAGGGGCTCGCAAAAAAGTAGAGGGAAAAAATTTTGATAAACACGCGCCCAAAAAACTGTGGCTATGGCGTTTTTGCAGTGTTGACAAAAATCTGCGGCTGTGAGCAGTGATTGCAGCTGCCTAAGTACAAGTCTGCTTGCTGTTCTGACTTCACTAGTGGAATTCACCATTTCACTATTTCACTAACCACACTGTCTGCTTGCTTCACTAAGGGAGGTAATTGGGCTGTTTGTGCGCGCTTTGTAGGAGAGTTGCCCGCCTCCAGGTGCTGACATTGTCTGCTGGGTGCTTGGACTTCACTATGGGAGGTAATATACCGTAGTTCACGCCACGCTTGGTCCGCCTCCAGACGCTGACACTATCTGCTTGTTGCTCTGGCTTCACTACCTGATAGCATCAGCATCTGGAGGCAGGGCAACTGTGCTACTGAGAGCGTGGCACGCACGGCCACGCTCTCGGTTGGTGCCACGCTCTCAGTAGGAGAGTTGCTTTGCCTCCAGATGCTGATGCTGCAGGTAGTGAAGACAGAGTAAAACAATGTGTCAGTTTGTATCGGGCAAACCCGCCGAACAACGCCTGACCCAGTCAGTAAAAACATCCGGGGTCATCTCTTACATAAAGTCATAGGGGAGCCTACGACCTAGGCTTTATGGGAAAGAATGGAAAGGGGTATATTATCAACTAGTAGATGCTTGATACAGACTTCCAGCAGATATGGTTGGAAAATGGAGAGTAAGTAAATGTAAACCTGCCTGAGATTAACATCTATCTATCCTAAAATACAAATACAAAAGTAATCTTATAAGGGCAGACTAGATGGACAATGTGTTATTTTCCTGTCGTCAGTCTTCTAGGTTTCTATACTATCTATTCATATCTCTATTCACACTATCCATCATGGCTTCTATACTTAATGAAGCCATAAGAGGTATGATCTTTTTTTATAAACAAATCTCACAAAATCCTTTTCTGGGTCCCTGTGTGTTTGACAGGATAAACAGAACTGTAGGCTACAATTTGCTTGAAGTCTAAAACACCCGAGACCCTATGATGATGATATTATTGTAAGAGAAGCATCACTCTGGTATAATAAATATACTGCACATTTGGAAGCCATAAATAACGTGCTTCCTATATAAAACGATGTACAAGACAAAAATAATTAGTGGATATGTTTGCAATGGAGCAGACAATGGATGTTATATGTGGAAACAGTCTTTTTCAAGAATCGGAGAAGGCTGTATGCTGTATGGTAGTGTATTTAATAGAATAACTCTAAAATATAGTTTCAGAATAAGCTAAATTGAAGTAAACCTCACTAAAATAGAATTTCTTGCTATCCCGCCAGCTATTAACCAACTCCCCTTTGATATTTCTGTCTCAGTGTGTGGTACAAACATAACTCCCTTGCAGCTTCACCTGACAGTTTCCAGCAATTCTACTGCATGTGAGCATAGCCTAAATTGTATACAGCACTTCTGTTACTACAATTGTAGCTTAATAGTTAAAGGGGTTGTCCAGATCATCGAAATCACTGACTGCAGTAGTGATATCCTGTTTAGAAGAAGACAGAAAATAAAAAGAACAGCTGGGATAGCCAACACTGGAATGGCGGTGATGAGAAAGGTGAGTAAATAGGGGAGGGTATTATTTTGGGCACTATTTAATATTTGGAAACACTGGACAACTCTTTTAATATTGAAGAGTTTTGCTTCCAAAAATCTGTGTTGTACAAACCTAAATTACAAATTCACTTGAGCTCCATATCTCTTTATTACCTACTTCAAATCATCTATAAAGTAGAAATATCACTGGGTGTTTGACTTGTACATTACCATCACCAAGATTTTTACAAGCAAACATAATATACAATGGTGTCTATAAAGATTCTCTTTTCCAAGCGCTGATCATCGATACAATTTGTTATTTCATATAATTTTATTCTTCTCAGTGCAATATTGTATTCATTTCTAATTTGTGCAGCTGCAGAAGAAGGCTCTCTGAATCAATGACTACTTAACAAAAGAGCAATTTGTGGGAATTCAACAAAACGAAAGGGTTTCAAAGATTTTTCATTGCAGCTGTGTTTTAAAAATTTTGGCCCGCTGCATACCCAATCCTAAGGGCAACTAACATTTGAATCTCTCTTTTTTTTATGGTTTCACCAGCTCCATGTGGTAATCTGCAATATGTTACATTTTATCCTGCTGGTAATCACAATCCTTGCTGTGACTGATGTGACTGATAATTATTACTATTAAAGAAATGGATACACGGATTTCTCTACTGGTCATATTTAAGCGACAATTAAGCAGATAACAAAATGAACCCCATATGAAAACGGGTAGAATTTGCAGGCTCATGGTGAACATATTGCTAAACATTTAAGGGCCTGTACAGTAATTATTTTTTTCATGAAAAATATCTTTTTCAAAGCAAAGTTGAGCAAATTTATAATGTACTTCCATTCATTTTTGTATGCATCCAACAGATCTATATCAACTGTTAATTGATAGAAATCTCAGCAGTCTGTGTCTTAATAAACAGCTCTGCGTTTTCTTTTTGTTTTTATCAGGGCATTTCTTGAAGCCTCACCCATTTGGTTCTTCCTCCCAGGGTTCATTCTCCTCCATTTTCCACCTTTGTACTCTGACAATATTCAGAGAAACTCAGGCATATTTTATTTTATATTCCAGTCTGTGCTTAATATATTGTGCCAGGTCTTAAACTACTTTTGCATGAAAGACAAAAAATATTAGCAGTGAGCCACAGATTGCACATCATATGTGAAAGGATTTTGTCTAAAACTGGATAGTATTCTTTTAACAGGCATTGTATACTGCTATATACATATACATATTTTTGTATGCCAGTACACTATAGGTTTGAAAAAAGAAGAAAAAAAGGAAAAGTTAAAAGCAAAAGTCTGTGACTGAAAAAAAGAAGCTCAAAGACAATTATGACAAACATGTTTCTTAATGTACCTGTATAAAATAAACATCAGAAAACATTAAATAACACCCACTGGGTGAAATAAGTATTGAACATGTCACCAATTGTCCAAGTACATGTATTGACATGAAATTTTTACCAGATGTTGGTAACAACTAGTGTTGAGCGATTACGTTGGCTATCGACATCGGGCGATAGTCAATAGTCGGCCACCATCGATAAGGTTTTTCGATAGTGAGCAGTCGATTATGAGCGATGACCATTAAAGTCTATGGGAGAGCAACAA
Organism: Phyllomedusa bahiana; assembly: GCA_025379985.1. NCBI lineage: Eukaryota > Metazoa > Chordata > Amphibia > Anura > Hylidae > Phyllomedusa > Phyllomedusa bahiana. The sequence goes on along the minus strand of JAODAL010008174.1, from coordinate 98,539 downwards.
CACCTTCATTCTTACACCCAAACAGGGCTGGAGAAGCTGGAATTAACAGCCACAACAGTCAAATGGATACGTGCTACATCTTAGGCACAACACTTAGGTTATAAAAGCCACAGAAAAAAAGTCACACACCATTCACTATCCCTGTATTGTACCACAGCATGCCCCTTTAAAAACCTGCATCACCCACAAATTAAAAGTGCCAGAAGGCAGTATTATTTGAACACATTTTTACTTAAACTGGACATTGAATATCGCTTTCCTGGAACGCAGCATGACCCTAAAAACCTGCATGACCCACAGATTAAAAAGTGCCGGAAGTAAGTAGTCTTTGATCCACCATTTTAGTTGAATGGACTTTGAAAAAACCCTGTCCTGGACTGCAGCATGACCCTTAAACCTGTCTGACCCCAAGATTAAAAAAGTGCCGGAAAAAGGAGTCTTTCTACCACCATTTTATTTTGAACTGGACATTGACTATACCTGTCCTGGACCGCAGTATGACCATTAAACCTGTATGACCCCCAGATTAAAAAAGTGCCGGAAAAAGGAGTCTTTAACCACCATTTTAGTTGAATGGACATTGACTTTACCTGTCCTGGACCGCAGTATGACCTTTAAAACCCCTGTCTGACCCCCAGATTAAAAAGTGCCGGAAAAAGGAGTTTTTTCAACCACCATTTTAGTTGAACTGGACATTGCCCTATGCCTGTTCTGGACCACAGCATGCCCCCAAAAACCCCGCATGATCCATGCTGACGATGATGCTGGACGACATTTTGGGGCCGTGACTGGGAAGTACGAGGAGGTAAGACTGCTGGATGCAGGTTGCATTAACCACTGAAGGACAGTTTGGGCGACGCTGTTCGTTACTGAGTTTTCACAGGGCCTGACCCAGCGTTTGACAGGCCGACGGCCTGCAACTGACGATTCGCTGGCCCATGCGTGTGGTCGCGAGCACTGGAAGGAGCACTTCTTCGTACCTTACCTCCATGTGTACCCCTCTTTTGCTTTGTTACCACCTGCATTTCGCTCCTTTTTTCAGAATTTTAAAAATTTTGAGAAAGGTATGGAATAGTTTTGGAAAGTCTCTTATTAAAGACGGGGAAATCAAGCTATTCTCAAATCCCTCTAATCAAAACAAAATTGCTGGATTCAAATTTAACTGCAAGGTGTCTCTATCAACAAAACTGGACTGGGCCAAAGTGCAAAAAACATGTATCTGTTATGTTTTCGTATAATACACTGTATTTTTTGCACCCTTTCAATTCACCTGTGGTGACTATAAAATTGCCGTTTTCAATTTAGTGCAAGCTGCGTCAATGAACAAAGCTGTAGTGCGCCAAAGTCAAAAAACACGTATCTGAAAAGTATTCGGATAATAAAGGGATTTTTGGCAAACCCATCAATTCACCTGTGGTAACTACACAATTGCTGGATTCAATTTAACTGCAAGGTGGCTCTATTTAACAAATCTGGACTGGGCAATAGTGCAAATAACACGTGGCTGTAATGTATTCGGATAATACAAGGGATTTTTGGCACCTATCCATTCACCTGTGGTGACTACAAAATTGCTGTATTCAAATTTAACTGCCAAGTTGCTCTATCAACACAGCTGGCCTGCGCCAAAGTGAAAAAACACGTATCTGAAAGGTATTCGGATATTAAAAGGTATTTTTTTGGCACCTATCAAAATTCCCCTGTTGGTTTACTAAAAAATTGCAGTATTTACATTTAAGTGCAAGGTGCCTCAATTGAACAAAAGCTGTGTAGTGCGCCAAAGTCAAAAAACACGTATCTGAAACTTATTCGGATATTACAAGGTATTTTTGGCACCTATCAACCTGTGCTGACTTGCTGGATTCTAATTTAAGTACAAGGTGGATATATCAACAAAGGTGGAATGGGCAAAATTGAAAATGAACACCTATCTGAAATGTATACTGATAATAAAAGTGGAGTTTTGCACCTAACAAAGAGACCTGCAGTTACTAGAAAAGATGGCTGCCCAATATCCAGGAAATATTTCAATAGAAAACTGTTAATAATAAAGCTATTGCAATGTCTACACTAAGTCTTGGTGAACTTTATCCAGTATTCTTTATAGAGCTTGTCTATTCGTATAATGCAAGATATTTTTGGCACTTTCAATTCACCTGTGGTGACTATAAAATTGCTGGATTCAAATTTAAGTGCAAGGTGGATATATCAACAAAAGTGCAATGGGCAAAATTGAAAATGAACACCTATCTGAAATGTATACTGATAATAAAAGTGGAGTTTTTGCACCTAACAAAGAGACCTGCAGTTACTAGAAAAGATGTGTATCCTATAAGTTCAGGCTGCCCAATATCCAGGAAATATTTCAATAGAAAACTGTTAATAATAAAGCTATTGCAATGTCTACACTAAGTCTTGGTGAACTTTATCCAGTATTCTTTATACAGCTTGGCTGTGTTCGCTCGCGGGGGCCCCCCCCCCCCCCCCCCCCCGTGACTTTACAGCAGTAGATGCTCCTTTAAAATTCTCTACCTAACTATATAAAATCTTCCAATCTCTAATCTAACTAAATTGTAAGGATCACAGCTAATAGTAGAGGTTTCTCTGTGAAGAAATATAATAATTTCGCTGAGCTGTTTGGACACAAGCAGAGTGCACGTCCTTCTGCTCTGAGACGCTGAGAGACACTGAGGCTGAACAGGAAACGCTGTTCTATGTACCTATGCTTGCATTTTTCAGAATATATTTTAGATGTGCACAGCCTAAGTATGTTTTGTAGTTCATTTGAGATTGGCAATCTCATTGGCTTGCTGCACTCAGCTGCCTCTTTTAAACCAGTGCAGGATAATCCAATTGCTAGTTCCTACCATACCCTGAAGTTGCAGTCTGGATTGACGCCTAGTGAGGTAACATGTTTAGTGTAGGGACTCACCTGCTCTGGGATCCCCTTGACGTTTTGGGAGGTGAGCTTAATACAATCTTTGATCAAATACTGTAAACTAAGAGTCCCAGGTTTTTCATATTTTCCTTAGCAGTAATGCATTTCCAATATTCCTATATACCTTGAGGTTTTACTTAGTTTTTAGTGTGCCACTGATATTTGTGTTAGATGTATATATTGCCTTTTCAGTGTGCACCTATGCTTGCGTTTTTCAGAATATATTTTAGATGTGCACAGCCTAAGTATGTTTTGTAGTTCATTTGAGATTGGCAATCTCATTGGCTTGCTGCACTCAGCTGCCTCTTTTAAACCAGTGCAGGATAATCCAATTGCTAGTTCCTACCATACCCTGAAGTTGCAGTCTGGATTGACGCCTAGTGAGGTAACATGTTTAGTGTAGGGACTCACCTGCTCTGGGATCCCCTTGACGTTTTGGGAGGTGAGCTTAATACAATCTTTGATCAAATACTGTAAACTAAGAGTCCCAGGTTTTTCATATTTTCCTTAGCAGTAATGCATTTCCAATATTCCTATATACCTTGAGGTTTTACTTAGTTTTTAGTGTGCCACTGATATTTGTGTTAGATGTATATATTGCCCTTTCAGTGTGCACCTATGCTTGCGTTTTTCAGAATATATTTTAGATGTGCACAGCCTAAGTATGTTTTGTATGTTTTGCTATGTAAAACGAGGTCATGTGATTTTTCCAGCCAATCGCAACCATACACATCCCAGTCATGACGTCGCACACACATCTCACCCTGCTCTATTCTGTAATCTGATTTGCTGGCCGCCAAAATTACAGGAAGCGCCGAAAAAGGCGCGATCTTAATAGATGATGCACAGATTTTAACCTAAATTATCGCATGATCTAAAAAATCCGATCACCATAAAAACTGTGCCGATTTCAACTTTGTCGATAATAATCGCTCAACACTAGTAACAACCCATCCAATCCACACAGGCAAATAAAAAACACCATAGATGTCCATAAATTATGTTATGTGTAATTATGACAAATTTCTCTAGGAAAAAGTATTAGAATTGAAATTGAACACATGAAGAAAGAGAGGTGTAAAAAGCAATGGAAAATCTTGACAGCAGCTCAGATCTATCAGTAATTAGAAAGCAATCCTGCTGTTTCAACTGGTGGCCTATAAAAAGGTGTCTTATTACCAAGGTGCCACACAAGAAACATCTCATGATGGGTAAAACCAGTGAGCTGTCTCAAGAGCTTTTTATTGTTGTAAAACATACTGATGGCATTGGTTACAGAACAATTTCTAAACTACTGAAGGTTTCTGTGAGTACTGTTGAGGCCAAAATTTGCAAGTGGAATGTAATCTCATCATAAACCAGCCATGACCAGGTGCTCTCCACAAGGTTTAGACAGAGGAGTGAAAATAATAATCAGAAGAGTTGTCCAAGAGCCAGAGATCAGCTGTGAAGAGCTAGAGAAAGACCTGGAATCAGCAGGTACAATTTCTTAAAAGAAAACAAGTAACACACTCAACCTCCATGGTCTGTATGGACACTCACCATGCAAGACTCCATTGTTGAACAAAAAGCATGTTCGAGCACGTTAAAAATTTTGCTCAACAACATTTAGACAAGCCTGTAAAATACTGGAAAAATATGGTCTGTTCAGATGACAATTTGGAGGCCAAAAGGCACTGCATATCATCCCGAATACACCATATCAACAGTGAAGTTTGGAGGATGAATGGATAAATGAACTGAGACATTCTAGATAAAAATCTGCTGCCAGGATGATAAAGATAAAACAAGGGTGGACATTTCAGCAAGACAACGATCCAAACACACAGCCAAGGAAACTCTCGATTGGTTTCAGAGAAAGAAAATAAAGCTGTTAGAATGGCCCAGTCAATCACTTGAGCTGAATGCAATAGAAAATCTATGGAAGGAACGAAAGCTTAGGGCATGTTCACATGGCGGGTTTGGACGAGGTTTTCGGAGCGTTTCCTCGCCCAAAACCTCGTCCAAAACGCTTCCAAAACGCCCCCAGTTCATTTAATTGATTCCTATGTAAAACCTCGTTGTAGTTCACACACGACGAGGTTTTTACATGCTTCTTTGGAAGCACTGAAAAAGAGGTGTCATGTCAATTCTTGAAGCGCGTTGTAGGCGCAGTTTTCGGTGCAGTTTTTAGCGCGGTTCTGGCGCTTTTTTTGGCGCGGTTTTTGGCTCAGTTTTTGTCCTGGCTATTCATTTGTATGGGTAAAAACCTCGTCAGAAACCTGATCCAAAGCCTGATCCAAAGCCTGATGCAAAACCTGATCAAAACCTGATCAAAGCCTCGTCACAAACTTCGTCTGAAGAAGCGTGTTTCAGGCGAGGTTTTGATGTGAATTGGACGAAGGTTTTGGGCGAGGAAATGCTCCCAAACCTCGTCCAAAACCTCGTCCAAAAACACCGTGTGAACATGCCCTTAGAGTTTACAGAAGGAGTCCACGGAACCTTCAGGATTTGAAGAGTGTTTGTGTGGAAGAATGGGCCAAAATCCCACCTAAACAATGCATATGATGAGTTTCTCAATAGAGGAGACATCTTGAAGCTGTCATTACCTATAAAAGCTTTTGAACAAAGTATTAAATAAATTTCAGCAAGTGTGTTCAATACTTTATTCCCTGTGTCATTTCTGACATAACCTAATTTACGTACATCTATTTTTTGATTTCTTTGCCTGTGAGGATTGAATGGGTTGTTACCGACATCTGGTAATGTCATGTCAATTGCACCATTAGAAACTAATTTAATTAGAAAATTGTTTTCATGTTCAATACTTTTTTCATCCACTATATGTGGTATCCTTGTAACCAGGAACGCCTATTCAATACTGTGAATGGCATAAATAAAAATGGCACAGTTTTGTTTCTGCATCTTACCTATAATAAAAGTTAATATATTAAACTCTTATATATGTACAATACAAATATAGACTGAAGAAACTGTATCTCATGTTTTGCATGAATAACTATTTGGGTACTCAGGACATGCAATAGCCAAAAATGGGCTATTACACTAATTTTCTCCCATAAACCAACAGGAGGCAAACTGCGAATCTGTGGCAGAAACACAAGCTTATGCAGTTGAATTCTGAGGGGAAAATCAGATAAGTGAACCTACTTTTAGGTGATGATCTGTACCTGGTGTATGGGAGTGGAATCTTTTGTTCAATACAACAATAATAACCCGATGAATTTGAGTTTCACCTTTGAACACTCAGAAGCAGGAAAGATGTTGCACACCTTAATAGGATTGTTGACCACTGGGTGCACGTGAAAGGATTCCCAGTCCTGAAAATACTTCTGTGAGAAATTCATGGCACACCATAAGCATTGCTTTAGAGATGAAGATTTAATAAAACAGATATCATGGACATTTCTCCAGTGTAACATAGATTTTGGATATATCAAAAGATTGTGCATTCCATGTTTGACTGAGGAAGGCTCGGTTGAGCCAAAAACATTCTCTATTATCTGGTTACTTGGAATGCACAATTTTCTTTGATATATCCAAAATCTATGTTACACTGGAGAAATGTCCATCACCTTTGAACACTGCCAGCAACATATTAATTACCTTGATATAACATTGACAGGCATACCAGGTTCAAAGGTCTCGGTTTCTCCCTATAGGAAAAAGATGGCATATTCATGCCATCCTAAACATGTAATGGGCAATATTCCATTTGGAGAACTGGTCATGACCAGACAGAATTGTACTAGTGATTTATAGTACACTCTGTCAGAGCTCACTTCCCTGGTCAGCTTCCAACTTGCAGAGTGCAACACTCTACAGTCACTGATTCTCGAGGTTTGTAACCACACCCTGAGAAACGTTCTGCTGGGGATGACAGGTCTCCAGCCACTATGGACAGGGGATGTGACACACAGGCTGATAGGAGGGCCTGGAGATTGCACCAATCAGCTACAGGGGCGGTGTCCGTGCACTCCATTTAAACCTCCTAGTACTGGAGTGCTGCGTCTGTGATTTTTCCTGGCTGCCTTCACATGGCCTTTATTTCTTACCTTGTTTCTTCATGTACTGGACCTCTGCTTGTTTTCCTGACCTTGGCTTGTGTTCTGATTTTGTACCTCACTCTCAATCGTGTTTCTGACCCCTGGCTTGTTTACTGGTTTCTCTCTTTGGTTCTTATTTGTGGCCTTATGTTTCTGATACATTGCTGACCCAGACTGTCTGAAACTTCTTCCTCCTGAAGGCCCCAGCACCTTAGTTGCGCAGGAACTGTTGCCCAATTGGCGTCTGCCATCTAGAGCAGTACATCAGGTAGGCAGGGATAGTAGGCTGAGCTCCAGTTAGGGCTTACTGTACCTCCCTTGATGTGACACCCTCAGTGTAAAAAAGAAGCCTGTAATAGACTCCAGAATCAGGGTTATAGATCAGAGGATCTAGAAGCAGTCTGCAACAAATTGCATAATCTAGATAGGAAAGAAATGTTGGTTGAAAAAGATCAGTAAATAAATCATGTGCTGAAAGTTTAACGTTCTCCACCACTTATAGCCTTCAATATGGCAAAAAACACTTGCTACTGATATTTGTATCTGAAGAATTACAATATTTGTTATAAACGGGTTGGTTTTGTCTCAAGATGAGCACCTACATTAGAATCCCTCCTTTTCCCTAGCATGTTTAGGAGCACCAATGGTATGGAGACTGCTTGGTTAAATACTAAAGGCGACATGTATGAACAAGTCTGGTGTCTTTTAGCCAAAAAACTAGCTCTATTTGTAACCAGGCGCACTCCAGTATTAGGCGCATTACAGAGCGCCCATGGCACTTTGTAATGCACCTGAGATCAGGGGGCGTGCTGGAGGTGGGGTGCACTAGAACCATGCGAAGCTACACATTTATAGCTTCAGTACGGCAAATCCAGGCGCATTACTGCTGGAACAGGTAGAGCACTATGAAAAGGGTTTACCTGAACCAGAAGTGTCGCTTTGTAGCTAGAAAGTGCTAAATCTATGACCCATAGTAGAACAGGTTCTTATATCCAGGCGCATTCTACGCTACTAATGCGCGCAAAAAAAATGGCGCCAAGGTGCCAAAAATCATATATGTCGCTGTAAGGTTTTTTTTTGTTTTTTTTTAACGTGGACATAATAAATTCATTTGCATCCAAAAGGTTGTACATGGAGTGTGGGGTGGAGACTTACATAAGCTCTTGAGCAGGAAGTCCAAGTGGATATTGCTTTTAGATTCCAGGGTTCCCACTGGTTTAAATGTTAAACAGAATATTTCATATCATTATTAAGCTATATTCCGCAATTTCCTTTCGTGTTTGATTTTGTTTTTAAGAGCGCTATGAGAAGGGATTGCTCACCTGGTAGTGGGATCGAGTTAAATCACATGACTGATCTTAACATTATACGTATCTTAGTCATTCTGGTGCTACACAACGACGAATAAGGACACATTGTTCGAAATGCGTCAGTGATCGTAGCACACTGCATTAGGTATTTGTTGCAATGTCCTGCTTGTGATTTTAATTGTGTTACTAAAGAACTCGCTTTTATATCGTTCATCTACTTCAAATTTATATAGGAGGTTTTGGCTTTCTCTCCACCATGCTCCATCCTTGGGACTCCGTTTGCAGGCCGGGTGAGCTGACTTTTTACATATCTTTTGCCTAAACATACCTTTAGGGGTCGTTCACACGGCACAGTGCAAATACCGGTCGGGACTTCCAACCGGTATTTGTACTGTTTTGTGGCTGTGCACATGGCCACAGGGGGATGGCTTTTCTCCGCGGTTTGTGGAGAAAAGCCCTCCCGCTTCGCATTTACATGTTCATATTCCGCCCAAAACCGGGTGGAAGAATGAACATGTTGAATGTCTTTCGGACCGCTGGCAGTCTGAGAAAACCGTCCGGCGGAAAATCCATGCAGTGGAAATAGCTGCGTGGATTTTCCATAGAGGTCCATTTTAAAAGTTGACACCTGGTTTACAGACGGTTTTCAAAATCTGTTGAAGTCCCGTGCAGAGGGGACAAGCCCTTAGAGTTACAAAGGGAGGGAGGTTTGGGAAAGTTTACATTATAGTTTACATATTGGTTATCTGTGCTGGTAGTGACAAAGAAAGGGAGCAGGTTGTTTGTTTTGAGTGTGGCACGTAAGCTGACCAGAGATGAAAATGGAGGAGTTTATAACAAAGTATAGGGAGGGAAAAGGAGACTAAAACACAAAGTAGGAAACAGAGGACTTAGGCTGAGACTAAGGTTGGGAGGTAGGTAGATAGACAAAGCACAGCAGAGAATCCTGGAGCTAGTGATTTTACAAGGCAAAGGAAAACAGTTTTCAAACATAAAATGCTGCTGCTCAGCTGCACGGACACATGGCTGCATATAACACAGGAAAAGCACAAATAAGTCAAGAAAATATCACAGAGAAATAAATATAAACTCAGTCAAGCAATCTGAGATTTTTTTTTGTTTGGCAAGACAAGCAAAGATGCCTATTCATCAAGCAAGCTTACAAAGTTTGTAAACCTGCCTTACTCTACAATACTTTTGTCTATTTTGACACAAAATTATTTACCAGCACATGGAGTGGAATGGAAAGTAGAAAAAAAACACACAATTGTGCAATTTTTTTTTAATACTGTTTTTGTTGTGTTCACTGTGAGGGATAAGTAATGTAATCTTGTATTGGTTGTAATTTTTGCAGACACAGCACTACAAATTATGGGTTTTTTTTTGTTGCTTCATTTTTATGTTGCCATTGAGTTTAAAAAAAATCCCATTTAAGGGCTTGTTTACATAAGGAATTTTTCTGTTGAAAAATCTGTTGTAGAATCTGTGGTGACTTTCACTTTGTAGTGGCAGAGTTTAGCAGTCTTTCAGACACACCACATCAGCCCCATTTCAATTGGACTAATTCACATCTAACCTGCTTGATGCGGAATCTATTGTGAGTTCATTTTGAAGAAGTGACATATCACTTTATTTTTCTATATTGGGGATTTTAAGTCCACAATGTTTTTTATTGAGATCTTCATCCTATAGAAAACAATGGGATGAAGATCCTATGTGTTTAAGATGGTGGTGATCGAATATCCAACACGCTGGTACTCAAAAGTGCCTGATGCACCACATAGACCGTTCACTGCATTTCTGTAATGGTATCTGTCATTTTACTGGACAAAGTAATGCTGCACTATTTTGCCCTGTATTTTTGACAGAGTCTGTAACACAGGCTTTTAACCGAACTTCTGACTCAAAACTTCTGAACTTCTGAAATCAAAAGCCCTTTATCAGGGTGCGTACCCTGTTCATAAATCTAATATAGTAAAACAGTTCCAGGTTCGAGCTGACATAGTCCAACACTTTTCTAAAATTAAAAGTGGAAGAGAAAGTTGCAGAAAAGATGAAAGGGCACTAATGTTAGCCTTGGAGTGGCAAAAAAACACCACTGGGTGACACGAAGCCTGCGCAATAGTAATGAAAAGGCATCTGTCAGATGCCTCCATTACTAACACCGAAATTAAATGGTAAAAAAAAAAACACACTTGCACAAAACACAAAAAATACTGTATTTAAATAAACACTCATCAACTACAACCCTCTTTAACCACTTTATTAAAGAAATAGATGAACACTGATCCAACGTAGTCCCACAAATGCAACGTAGTCCACAAGGAAAACCTGTAAATAAACAAAAACATTACACAAATACATAGGCTTTATAGATTGTCCAGCATCTGTGAAGGCTGGGTGATGCCCCATCCCACGCAGGTGACACCCAGTTTTCTTATAGGAAAGCTGGGTGCCACCTGTGGGGGATGGTCATCATCCAGTTTTCACAGCTTAGCCTATCTAATGTTCAAGAAAGCTGGATGACAGCCTATCTAGAATGCTATCCAGTGCTCAGGAAAACTAGGTTATGCCCCTTTCCCAACAGGTGACACCTAGTTTTATAAGATAAGGTATGCTGATCCTTCCCCCAATGTGTGCCGATACTTCCCACACTCTAAACCTATATTTCTTCCACTTCTAACCCCTTCTGCCTTCAAACCTACCACTTTAACCCTCTTCACCACAACGTATACTCCACACTCTAAACCCCCCTTTCACATCCCTATTCTGCCCTACCATCCCCCACTCTGACTGTTAATCCCCCTGGAGGTATACTTACTCATCCTGAAGTGCAGGAGGTAACCTGTCCTTTTCAGTGCAGTCTGCTGAGGAGATGGGGCAGAGTTTCACTGCTCCTTTCTTTCTTTCCAGCATTGTACTGTAAGGCTCCTTCTTATCTGACAGCATCAAGTACTTTTAGCATAACATAGCGGAATCGGACATGCTGGAATCTAATTTCCTCCACTGCTGCTCCATTCATGACTGCTGATCTCTGCAGCACTACTGCAACCAATGATGCCACAAATCTCCTTCAGCCCTGTATATGAACCCTACCACCTGGAAGATGGGCAGCGACTGGAGGAGGAGGTAAAAAGAAAATACCGATAAATCTTAAAAAGCGCCCTGCTGCCCAAACCTCCCCTCCTCAATAGGTACAGAGCATGGCCCCCCTGCAGTCAGTGGTGTCAGGGCAGCATCTCATGATACTGCCTTGCTTCCACTTCCATTTCAAAGAGATTACAGCAGTCTGAGGCTTGCCAGCTCCCATATTTGTGGGAGTCCCCTAAACGATCTGGGAGATTTGACAAGTATCGTTAATCCCATTTACACAAACACACAAATGTATATGCTCTCATATATACATATAGCTTTCATGCTAATTCCATTTTATACAGTCTCCTAAAGTAGCATATGTGCCGCAGAGGTCATTTCACCCCTGTGTATCAGCTGAAATCATTTGTTAGTGGGTGTGGAAATGGGGCAAAGAAAAGGACTATAAGCTTCTATACCTTCCCCCTCCTACCCTTCTCCGACCCTATTGTCTCAGGATACACACAACCATGGATAGTGGAAAATACTAGGTATTTATACAGGCTAAGCCTGTAAGTGTGGAAGGACTACACATTGAAGGGGTGTTGTCACCATCCAGTTTTACAGAGCCACACCCAGCTTTAGGATCCCTCTTTTGTTCAGGCTGTGAGCAGTTCTATAGCAGTGACTGGCATATCAGCTCTGCTATTCCTGAGTATGTAAAAGGCACATTAGTAATGAAGGGGTCTAAACAGCAGGGCAGAATGTTACAGAGCTCTAAAGGGTTAATTTTGTCAGTAAGAAATATAAACAAACTTATGTGCTGCTGATAAAAAACAGCTGAAGCAGAGGGAGGTGGTAGGTAACCTAGGGAGGCTTATATACACAAGCAGGAGATAAGAACGGCTCTACGGTAGCTCTGAGGAAAGGCAGAATTAGAACAGCAATTCATTTGGTAATAATCTTTATTTACCTTTGCCTACATATTTTAATTAATGTGTTGAGAATAACCCTTTAAGCACAGAAGCTGTGCTCAGTGTATCCAGGAAGTCCCCCTCCAGCACAAAGAACCATGCAGACCCCGACTCTGTGCTTCTCCCGCATCCAGCGCCAGGATATTGTGTATAGAGCCAGGAACCTGGACTCCCTGAAACCAAGGTGCCTGTAGCAGTCATTATATTTGCCACTGTAGTAGTCACACCACTGAACAAGGTTCAAGTGTTAAAAATAACTCAAATTAGTTTTAGAATCACATTTAGTTTCTGTGTCACCCATCAGCAGAGTTCAGCTTTAGTTGTGATAATCTGTTTATAACTTCTTTGTACACTGTAGACTGGGATGGACAGCAACAAAAACCTTTAATCTCCTAGCAGATCCTCAGGATAACTGCATGGAGTCAGGTTTACCCTGTGCAACCTCACATTAAAAGGTCATTCCTATAGTTCTTGGGAACAAATCTAGTAATCAGATTATTTTATGTAATTACAATTTAATTCCTACGTCAAATGATAATGGCCCAGTTACTGAAGAGCTAATTATGGGTTAGAGGGCACGTTGTGGTCAATGGCAATTTTTTTTCTCACATTAGCAAAATAGTGGCTTTGCAGCTCTCTAAAATTAAACCCTGTTTGAAAGAACTCAATGTATCTCCACTTCTTGGACCCTTGTAAAGACATCATAGGGAGAGGACTGAGAAGGATATAGGGATTACCTGCCGTCATACCTAAATTTTCTAGCTAAAAGTGGAGTTTAGCTGAAAGGTACCTTCTGAATAAACTAGCTCTTTAGCATTTATAGAAAGTAATATCAAAAAAACTTTAGCAATTTTCTATTTAAATTTGTTGTTACCTTGATTTGCATGCTAGAGTGTAAACCTTTATTATCTGCCTTTAGTAACTTCATAATTGCATCTTTTTTTGCAGAAGAGGACATTGTACATAGGCAATGGAGTGGTTTTGATTACACTAAGAAGAAGTAGGTAAGTCAGTTATCTAAAAAACATGTGTAACAGCACGCTGCAGTCCAACCACCAGCCCACTGTTGTGCTTGTTTCCCCGCTTCTTTGGTCATCCAATCAGTGTCGGACTGGGGGGTCTGGGGCCCACAGGGGAATTGATCTTGGGGGGCCCACCCTACTGTACATGAAAATATTACCGGCCTCTCGGACATAAACGCGCCCATTTTACCACATAATACAGTGTGCAAAACAGAACTGTATTGTGTAGTACAATAGCAAGAGAGTCACACATATGTCACAGTCTAACATATCATAGACACAGGGCTAAGTAGCTCCATCCATATCCCCCTCCACCCACATACAATATCCCCCTCCACCCACATACAATATCCCCCTCCACCCACATACAATATCCCCCTCCACCCACATACAATATCTCCCTCCACCCACATACAATATCCCCCTCCAGCCATATACAATATCCCCCTCCACCCACATACAATATCCCGCTCCACCCACATACAATATCCCGCGCCACCCACCCACATACAATATCTGCCTCCACCCACATACAATATCCCCCTCCACCCCACATACAATATCCCCCTCCACCCACATACAATATCCTCCTCCACCCACATACAATATCCTCCTCCACCACATACAATATCCCCCTCCACCCACATACAATATCCCCCTACACCCACATACAATATCCCCCTCCACCCACATACAATATCCCTCCACCCACATACAATATCCCGCTCCACCCACATACAATATCCCGCTCCACCCACATACAATATCCCCCTCCACCCACATACAATATCCCCCTCCACGTTTCCCTTGGTCACGCACCTCACCACCTCCTAAAATAAACACCAGCAAGTAGAAGTGTAACTCCTATCACAGGGTCAATCAGGGACACATGTACGCTGGCATTATACCGGTGCCGATATAACCTACAACACCGCCATATAGAGACCACATAGAGGTCAGACACCGGCTCAGGTATAACCTACAACACCGCCATATAGAGACCACATAGAGGTCAGACACCAGCTCAGGTATAACCTACAACACCGCCATATAGAGACCACATAGAGGTCAGACACCATCTCAGGTATAACCTACAACACCGCCATATAGAGACCACATAGAGGTCAGACACCAGCTCAAGTATAACCTACAACACCGCCATATAGAGACCACAGAATGGTCATACATCAGCGAGGTATAAACCTACAACACGCCATATTAGACACATAGAGGTCAGACACCAGCTCAGGTATAACCTACAACACCACCATATAGAGAACACAGAGGTCAGACACCAGCTCAGGTATAACCTACACACGGCATATAGAGACCACATAGAGGTCAGACACCAGCTCAGGTATAACCTACAACACCGCCATATAGAGACCACATAGAGGTCAGACACCAGCTCAAGTATAACCTACAACACCGCCATATAGAGACCACAGAATGGTCATACATCAGCTCAGGTATAACCTACAACACCGCCATATAGAGACCACATAGAGGTCAGACACCAGCTCAGGTATAACCTACAACACCACCATATAGAGAACACAGAGGTCAGACACCAGCTCAGGTATAACCTACAACACCGCCATATAGAGACCACATAGAGGTCAGACACCAGCTCAGGTATAACCTACAACACCGCCATATAGAGACCAAATAGAGGTCAGACACCAGCTCAGGTATAACCTACAACACCACCATATAGAGACCACATAGAGGTCAGATACTGGCTCAGGTATAACCTACAACACCACCATATAGAGACCACATAGTGGTCAGACACCAGCTCAGGTATAACCTACAACACCTCCATATAGAGACCACATAGAGGTCAGACACCAGCTCAGGTCACATCACATTACAGTGAATACAGCACTGATCCAATATAGAAGTAACATAACCCCTGAAATCAGGTACTCACCAGAGACGTCCTATCTGAGGAGTCGTTCTCTTCTTTCATGAGTCGTTCTTTTTCCCTTCTCTTCTCCATCCGTTCCACACCGCCATGATGACTTGTCCCGGCCACAGCTCATCCCTGCAGAAATTACACACAAATATCTTAGAATCCTCAGTTTTCCAGCATCTCTATCTATTCCCACCTCTGTACAAACTGCCCAGGGGTGGGAGAGCGGGCACAAGCCATAACTTAGAGGCCTAGTATCCTAAGGGGTTGGAGGGTGGGGAGAGGAATAACCCCCTGGAGATAATGCTACAACTATGGGCTGCTGCCCTCTCAATTATATTACCAGGTAGGTAGACAAGACCCTAGGTAGGTAGGCAAATAGGCAAGGCCCCAGTCTGTAGGTAGGTGGTTTCTCCCAGTTAGGTAAGCTGTAGGTAGTTAGGGTCTCCTTTATATAGGCTTCAAGCAGTTAGGGACCCCCTTTAGGTAGTATACAGGCAGTTAGGGCTTCCCATGAAGTAGTATACAGGCAGTTAAGGTCTCCATTAGGTAGTTTGCAGGCAGTTAGGGGTCTCCTTTAGGTAGTGTGCAGGAAGTCATGCCCCCCCCCCCCCTTTAGCTACTGTGTAGGTAGTCAGGGCCCTTTTAGTATTTAGGTAGCCAGGGCCCCCCTTGTAGTCAGGGCCTCCCTGTAGGTAGTCAGGGCCCCCTTTAGGTAGCCAGGGGCCCCCTTTGTAGTCAGGGCCCCCTTTGTAGTCAGGGCCCCCCTTTAGGTAGCCAGGGCCCCCGTTGTAGTCAGGGCCCCCGGTTAGGAAGCCAGGGCCCCCCGTGTAGTCAGGGGCCCCCTGTAGGTAGCCAGGGCCCCCTGTAGGTAGTCAAGGCGTCCCTTTAGGTAGTCAGGGCCCCCCTTGTAGTCAGGGCCTCCCTGTAGGTAGTCAGGGCCCCCTTTAGGTAGCCAGGGGCCCCCTGTAGATAGCCAGGGCCCCCTTTGTAGCCAGGGACCCCTTGTAGTCAGGGCCCCCTTTAAGTAGCCAGGGCCCCCCTTGTAGTCAGGGCCCCCCTTTTAGGTAGCCAGGGCCCCCCTTGTAGTCAGGGGCCCCCTGTAGGTAGCCAGGGCCCCCTGTAGGTAGCCAGGGCCCCCTTTGTAGCCAGGGACCCCTTGTAGTCAGGGCCCCCCTTGTAGCCAGGGACCCCCCTTGTAGCCAGGGGTTGTTCAGGGCCCCTTTTGTAGTCAGGGCCCTCTTTGTAGCCAGGGCCCTCTTTGTAGCCAGGGCCCCTTTTGTAGTCAGGGCCCCTTTTGTAGTCAGGGCCCTCTTTGTAGCCAGGGCCCTCTTTGTAGCCAGGGCCCCCCTTGTAGCCAGGGCCCCCCTTGTAGTCAGGGGCCCCCTTGTAGCCAGGGCCCCCTTTAGGTAGGCAGGGCCCCCCTTTAGGTAGCCAGGGCCCCCTTTTAGGTAGCCAGGGGTCCCCTTGTAGTCAGGAGCCCCCTGTAGGTAGTCAGGGGCCCCCTGTAGGTAGCCAGTGCCCCTTTTGTAATCAGGGCCCCCCTTGTAGCCAGGGCCCTCTTTGTAGCCAGGGCCCCCCCTTGTAGCCAGGGCCCCCTCCTTGTAGCCAGGGCCCCCTTTTAGGTAGCCAGTGACCCCTGTAGGTAGCCAGGGACCCCTTGTAGTCAGGGCCCCTTTTGTAGCCAGGGCCCCTTTTGTAGCCAGGGGCCCCCCTTGTAGCCAGGGCCCCCCCCCCTTGTAGTCAGGGGCCCCCTTGTAGTCAGGGGCCCCCTGTAGGTAGCCAGGGCCCCCTGTAGGTAGCCAGGGACCCCTTGTAGTCAGGGCCCCTTTTGTAGCCAGGGCACCCCTTTGTAGCCAGGGCCCCCCGTTGTAGCCAGGGGCACCCCCTTGTAGTCAGGGGCCCCCCATTGTAGTCAGGGGCCCCCTTGTAGGTAGCCAGGGCCCCCTTGTAGTCGGGGGCCCCCCCTTGTACCCAGGGACCCCCTTTAGGCAGAGCCCCCCCTGTAGTCAGTGCCCCCCTTGTAGCCAGGGACCCCCTTGTAGCCAGGGACCCCCTGTAGTCAGCGCCCCCCCTTGTAGCCAGGGACCCCCTGTAGTCAGAGCCCCCCCTTGTAGCCAGGGACCCCCTGTAAGAGCCCCCCCTTGTAGCCAGGGACCCCCTGTAGTCAGGGCCCCACCTGTAGTCAGGGCCCCACCTTGTAGCCAGGACCCCCCTGTAGTTAAAAAAACAAAACAACACCCAGCCACTTACCTGGCTCGGGCTCCTGCTCCGGCCGCTCCGAGGCCGCCGGCTCCTGCCGCCCTGCATAGGCGGCGCGGTGTAGTGACGCGCCTACGTCAGCAGTAGGGGCCGGCGCCCGGCAGGCGGAAGGCCGAATGCGTTCAGCCTGCCGGGGAGAGCAGCGCTAGTGGCGCTGTGCTCCGCTGACACTGCGCAGCCCCGGGAGCCGGGGACATTAGTCCCCAGCCGGTCTCTGGGAGCTCGGGACGCAGGTCCCGGGCGCTCAGGGACCGGATGCGCGGACGGGCCCCGGGGAGCGACGGCACTGCCTCCGGGGCCCCCAGCGGCTCGGGGGGGCCCACCGGGGGATTCCCCGGTCCCCCGGCGGCCCAGTCCGAGCCTGCATCCAATCCAATCTCGGTCCTGGCACTCCCAGTCCTCTTCTCACCTCTCCATCTGCCTTCTGTTTCTCTCTGCCTATGTCCCATAGGGAATATGAGCGCCGGCTCTCTCTGATTTAAGGGGTGCACATGCTACTCAACTTTTCCTCAGTCAAACACCTCTGGCCATTTGGCTATTTCTGAACACCTCACCCTACATCCCACCCCCAGTTATTGGTGTCTGTTCCTTGCATGTTCACTGTTTCTGTGCGTTCATTCCTGATTGCCTTCTGGTTAGCGATCCTTGCTAAGTTCCTGACCTCTCACCTGATCTTGACCCCGCTTGAACACTGCCAGCTCTGACTGTTTGCCTGTTTTAGGACCTTTCCCACTGTCTCTTCCACAGGTACAATGCCAGTAGTGACCTGGGGGTTTCCGCAGCTAAGTTCAACCTGCCTTGAATACCGGTGTCCATCATATAATGGACATGGTGATATCACTGCTATGAGAGTTGCAAACATAACCTCCGATGCAGATATGAACTGGGCCTAACAAACATTTTACATAACTTTACTGTATAATTATCCAATGTGTTAGAAGGGAAGATACATTACGCTCACAATTTACAAGCTTAAAAAATTAAACTAATGGATATAGAGAACATCAATTTTCCATCCCATGCTGTGACATCTATGGCCTGCACAGAATGGAAGCATTCTGGTTTTTCACCAGTCAACATCAGCAGTTGAACTCTGATCATCTTTGATGACTACAAACTACTGCACTTTGGCAGAAGTATGAATGAAGACATGCTTATAGAAATATCTTCCCTTACATTATCCCATCTAGATGTAATTAATTTGGATTGATGAAAGACTATATGATAAATCTTTGGTGCCTTCTGGAAAACTTTTCATGGTGACTTTGTACATACCTCTCTTTGGTAACAGATGCTCTTTAATTTTCCCTTGTATAGGAAAATTTGTTTCTGAGATCAAAAACAATTGTTTCGAGGTAATATGATAATGCACGACTAAAGGAAACACCTGTGGAGAAGCCAGGGCAAAGAGATCTAAACAGCTGCCTATCAATGGAAATTTTCCAGTCATCCTGTACAAAATCATACCGTTTTGTAATAGTCACCTTCAATAAATAGGTTATCTATGTTCTTCCTATAAAGTATTTTAAAGATAATTCTGGATGCACATATTAGGAAGAAAATGTGCAATGCCATAAGGACCTACTACAAATTGAAATGTAACTTAACGAATATGAATAGTTCTTCTATTACTTTGCAGTTTTATTTCTAATTTCATGTGCAACTATTATAACCCCTTTAGGACCAGCCTATTTTGGACCTACATAACACAGAACCCCAGGGTCACCCTGCTATGATTAAGAACAAGACTGTTGCTTGAAACACGTCTGCAGTTTTTTATGCTTGTTCTACTGTTGTGACTATCTATTTATACCTTGGATTTTTTATGAAACCATACAGAATCTTAGATTATTTTACTCCTTTATTATGTCTGTAGGATATGAAGTTTTTGTTGTTACATTCATGCCTGACAGGAAGCGAAACTGTGCAGCCCTGGATGTAAACTGACTGCACACAAACCTGGTCATTCACATGATGTAGTAGTAAAATATGATTCATTAGACCAGGCCACCTTTTATTGCTCCATGATCCTGTTCTGATGCTTATTTTAGGCAATTTCAGAAGTGGTCAACGATAAGCATGGATGTTCTGACTGGTTTTCCAATATAACCAGCATTAACCTCTTCAGCAATTTGTACTGCTGAGGTTCTTCTGTGAGATAGGACCAGATGGACTAGACTTCATATACATCATGATCTCCTACAACACCTGCCAGTGATTCGCCTTTTGTAGAAGGTACTAACAACCATGTTGTGTGGACTACAACTCTGATTTTTGAAATTGAGGTCTATAGGGATGGTTTTACAGTCGGTTTTTGATGGATTTGAAAATCTGAATCTTCGTCAAAAACTGACTGGAAATGCTTCCGTCGGTTTTACAGATGGTTTTCGGATTTGAAAGCCGTCTGTAAAGCGACTGTCAAACTTTTGCAGTGACATTAAGGCTATGTTCACATGGCTTAAAATGGGACGTATTTCAGTCCGTAATTACGCACCGTAGTGCGTGAATTACGGCTGGAATACGTCCCAGTCATTACGGTAATCCCCAGTTCTCATAGAGAACTATGGATTACGCCTCTTCTCCCTGCTCGGCGAATCCGCCGCGGGGGGAGATAAGTGACATGTGAATTACCAGTGGCGTATACGTGCCGCAGGTAATGAAAGTCTATGGGCCGGCGAGGTGCCGGCCCCCCGCTTCCTCCCCCGCTCCCGCCCCCGTCCACACGCAGTAATTGCGGGGCGTAATTACGCCCCGCAAATATGCCGTGTGAACAAAGCCTAATAGAAAATCCGTGAAGCAGTCCCCAAAGCACGGATTTTCTGCCGGACAGTTTTTGATACTGCCGGTGGTCCTAAAAACTTAGGACATTTTCATTCTTCCGCCCGGAATTCGGGCAGAACATGAATATGTGGGTGCGAAGGGGAGGGCTTGAATCCACAAACTGCGGAGAAAAGTCGTTATCCTGCATGCCAAAAAAAGACCAAATACTGGTTGGATTTCCCGACCGGTATTTAGTCTTTGCTGTGTAAACGCAGCCTTAGAGTTTCTCAGATCCTTATGCCTGGCTAGTTATTCTGTTTCCAACATGTCAACTACAAGAACTGACAGATAACCAGATGGATTATTATATCCAAAACTTCTGACAGGTGTCATTGTAACTGAATAGTCAGTCTTATTTACCTCGCTCCTCAGCAGTTCTGTTTCTTTATGTGTCTTTGCGCATTTACATGGTTACTTTCCCCCCTACAATACAAAAAGGAGGTAGGCCTGTGAAAGAGCCTAGACTAACCTTTTGAAATAAAATGCTTTGATTTTGAAGTCAATGAATGACACAGGTACCATCTTATAGACTGTGCATATGTGTTGGCTACATCTACATGATTTATATATATATAAACCTCCAAAATATTCTGACTAGAGGCAAGTCTCCACAAACACTCAAAAGTATACCAAATGTACTATATCATTGTGGGAGTGCACAGATAAAAGTAAAATATAACTTTTATTTAAGCAAGGTAAAATGATAATTAATCTATGAAAAATACAAGATAGACACACAGCGCTAAAAATCCGCAATAAACACTTATACAAGGAGGCAGGTAAATAAGGTGACAGGAATATGGAGTACAGGGGGGAGAGCACTGACCCTATGCACCCTAATAAACCTGTGAAAAACCCTAACCTAATACTCGGGAATATTCAAACGTCCCGATAAGGACGGCCCCGACTGGAACCTGCCCCTAGTATAACTTACCCTAAATTGCCCTCAAACAACATCATTGTGGCATGGGGTAAGGAAAAGGGTAAGCCTTACTTTAATGAAGTCCCAACATGTTTCGGCGCCTACTCAGACCTCCTCAGGGGACAATAATTGGTAGGCTATAAAATTCAAATAAAGAAAATAGAATGAAATACAATATATATCAGTGTTTTGAAAACAGCCAAAAAAGTGTACAGTGTATAAGCTAAGAAAAACATGGTGTTGTGATCTTACCTATACAAGTTGCGGTCATAAATTCAAGAAACAAGAGGAGCATATGGCTCCTAATATTAAGACACAGCTATGGTGTGCTGTGTACTGAGATAACGAGCGCGCTCCTATTTAACTGAGAAGCGCGTACTCACATGTGTCAGAACTGCCAATCCGCATCAGTTCTGATAATCAGGAGGCGTCAACCGAGGCCAAAACGAGGCTAAGCACGCATGTCGCCTTGGCGACGCTAGACGCTCCTGCGCGCTATTGCGGAAGTGACCGCAACATAACCAAACAGAGGCTTGGAAAGCGGAAAACTTCCGTTCTATATTGCTAGACTGCCGAAACCGGAAATGACGTAACGGAGTCGGCGGAGAGTGTATTAGAGAGAAAATAATACACCCACGACGATAAGCACACCTCGCCGAGCCATTGGATTCTCAGACATGCGCAGCGAGGTGTCAGATCAATGGTAATTTACATATGCATAGCCGGAAACCATAGTCCATGGTCCAGAGACAGGTAGTACTTAGAAGGTCAAACTCAGATAGATACCAAGAATATATTGAGTCACACAAAAATATGTGTTCGGCAGAGTATGTACACACAATTATGTTTATCATAGAAAGCATTGAAAATTGAGTTGCTCATTGAGGCCAGTCGGCTGTAATGTCTTGAGAGTATAGATCCAAAAGCTTTCTTTGCATAATAGAGTTTTGTCTAGGTTCCCTTTACGGGGGCCACATTTGACCATATCTATCCCCATAAATCTCAGGTGTTGGTATGCACCATTATGTACGGACCAAATATGTCTAGAGATGGGAGTGTCCCTTTTGTGTCGTATGTCACCCAAATGCTCACCAATACGGCGACGAA
Organism: Phyllomedusa bahiana; assembly: GCA_025379985.1. Lineage (NCBI taxonomy): Eukaryota > Metazoa > Chordata > Amphibia > Anura > Hylidae > Phyllomedusa > Phyllomedusa bahiana. The sequence goes on along the minus strand of JAODAL010008174.1, from coordinate 76,151 downwards.
ACTCTCGAATAGTCTTGCCAACATATTCCTTGCCACACTGGCATTTTGCCCGATAAATAATGCCCGTGGCTTTACAGTTAATAAAATGTCGGATCTCAAAGACTTGTCCAGTATGTTGATTTGTAAATCTTTTTCCTGTTTCTACAAAATTGCAAGTCACAACAGCTGCCACATTTAAAACATCCAAGAGGTTGCCTATCCAACCAGGTATTTTTACGGGAGGTGTGTAATGGCTATGGACTAAAGAATCCTGCAAACTATGTCCCTTCCTAAATGTTACCGATGGATATGTCCCAACTTTTTCTTTAATATCGGGATCTAAAGTTAGGATGTTCCAATGCCTCTTAAAGATCTCTCTAACCTCCCTGGATGCTGCGTCAAAAGTACCAATGATGCGTGCCACATTATTATCCAAATTAAGTTCTTGTTTTTTTGGGGTAAGTAACTTGGACCTGGCCGTATTGAGTGCATGATGGTATCCCTTAAGGATGACATCTTCAGGGTAATTTTTCTCCCTAAACCTGTTTTTTAAATCACAGGCTTGTGTCTTAAAATCTGTAGTATTCGAGCAATTGCGACGTAGCCGCAAAAATTGGCCTCGAGGAATTCCTCTTTTTAGAGGAACAGGATGACTACTTCGCCAGTGAAGTAAAGAGTTAGAAGATGTAGGCTTCCGATATAGGGTGGTTGAAATAGAGCCATTACCTTTTTTCATGACTTTCACATCCAAAAAGGTAAGACATGCAGGTTGTATGTCAGATGTAAATTTAAGTCCTAGCTCATTATGATTCAACCTATCCATAAATGAATTGAAAAGAGTCTTGGGGCCGTTCCAGATGATGAAAACATCGTCTATATAACGAGTCCACAGCCCTATGTGGTCTGTCCATTCTGACATGGTCTCCCCAAAGACTAGAAGGCTCTCCCACCAGCCGAGGTACAGATTTGCGTAAGATGGAGCGCAAGGGCTGCCCATGGCAGTCCCTCTCAGCTGGTGGAGGAACCTTCCATTGAATAGAAAGTAATTTCTTGTTAGTACAAATTCAAGTAGTCTCACAACAGATTCGCTATGTTGCTCAAATTGTATTCCTCGGGCACCGAGAAAATGTTTCACAGCTTGTATGCCTAGGGTATGTGGAATGCTGGTATATAGCGCCTCAACATCTATGCTGGCCAACCAGCTTTCAGGGGAAATATGTATACCATCCAACTTTCTCAATAGGTCCGTAGTGTCCTTGGTGAACGAGGATAGAGATTCTACAAATGGGGCCAAGATTCGATCAAGATAGATACCACAGTTTTGAGTAAGGGAACCTATACCTGACACGATAGGACGACCCTTTAAAGGATTGGTCCCTTTATGTATTTTGGGTAGGCTATAAAAGGTAGCAATTCTTGGGAATTTAGGAAATAGGAACTCAAATTCATTTGCTGAAATGAGTTTGTGTGATTTCGCTGCAGTCAGGATATTCAATAATTCTGTTTTAAAAATATCTGTCGGATCGCTAGGTAGAACGCGATAACAAGAGTGGTCATCCAACAGTTTGTTACACATTTCCAAATATTTAGGATGGTCCAGTAAAACAATGTTCCCACCCTTATCAGAAGGTTTCACAACTAAATTATGGTCCCGTTCCAGTTTCCGTATTGCCTCTCGCTCATCTCGAGTACAGTTAACGGGAAATTTCCTATCAAGTTTCTCAAGGTCTGAAGTGACCTGGGAGATAAAGATGTCCACACATGACATTTCTCCTTGAGGTCGCAATTGCTCGAATACTACAGATTTTAAGACACAAGCCTGTGATTTAAAAAACAGGTTTAGGGAGAAAAATTACCCTGAAGATGTCATCCTTAAGGGATACCATCATGCACTCAATACGGCCAGGTCCAAGTTACTTACCCCAAAAAAACAAGAACTTAATTTGGATAATAATGTGGCACGCATCATTGGTACTTTTGATGCAGCATCCAGGGAGGTTAGAGAGATCTTTAAGAGGCATTGGAACATCCTAACTTTAGATCCCGATATTAAAGAAAAAATTGGGACATATCCATCGGTAACATTTAGGAAGGGACATAGTTTGCAGGATTCGTTGGTCCATAGCCATTACACACCTCCCCGTAAAAATACCTGGTTGGATAGGCAACCTCTTGGATGTTTTAAATGTGGCAGCTGTGTGACTTGCAACTTTGTAGAAACAGGAAAAAGATTTACAAATCAACATACTGGACAAGTCTTTGAGATCCGACATTTTATTAACTGTAAAGCCACGGGCATTATTTATCGGGCAAAATGCCAGTGTGGCAAGGAATATGTTGGCAAGACTATTCGAGAGTTTCGTCGCCGTATTGGTGAGCATTTGGGTGACATACGACACAAAAGGGACACTCCCATCTCTAGACATATTTGGTCCGTACATAATGGTGCATACCAACACCTGAGATTTATGGGGATAGATATGGTCAAATGTGGCCCCCGTAAAGGGAACCTAGACAAAACTCTATTATGCAAAGAAAGCTTTTGGATCTATACTCTCAAGACATTACAGCCGACTGGCCTCAATGAGCAACTCAATTTTCAATGCTTTCTATGATAAACATAATTGTGTGTACATACTCTGCCGAACACATATTTTTGTGTGACTCAATATATTCTTGGTATCTATCTGAGTTTGACCTTCTAAGTACTACCTGTCTCTTGACCATGGACTATGGTTTCCGGCTATGCATATGTAAATTACCATTGATCTGACACCTCGCTGCGCATGTCTGAGAATCCAATGGCTCGGCGAGGTGTGCTTATCGTCGTGGGTGTATTACTTTCTCTCTAATACACTCCCCGCTGACTCCGTTACGTCATTTCCGGCTTCGGCAGTCAAGCAATATAGAACGGAAGTCTCCGCTTTCCAAGCCTCTGTTTGGTTATGTTGCGGTCACTTCCGCATAGCGCGCAGGAGCGTCTAGCGTGGCCAAGGCGACATGCGTGCCTAGCCTCGTTTTGGCCTCGGTTGACGCCTCCTGATTATCAGAACTGATGCGGATTGGCAGTTCTGACACATGTGAGTACGCGCTTCTCAGTTAAATAGGAGCGCGCTCGTTATCTCAGTACACAGCACACCATAGCTGTGTCTTAATATTAGGAGCCATATGCTCCTCTTGTTTCTTGAATTTATGACCGCAACTTGTGTAGGTAAGATCACAACACTATGTTTTTCTTAGCTTATACACTGTACACTTTTTTGGCTGTTTTCAAGCACTGATATATATTGTATTTCATTCTATTTTCTTTATTTGAATTTTATAGCCTACCAATTATTGTCCCCTGAGGAGGTCTGAGAAGGCGCCGAAACATGTAGGGACTTCATTAAAGTAAGGCTTACCCTTTTCCTTACCCCATGCCACAATGATGTTGTTTGAGGGCAATTTAGGGTAAGTTATACTAGGGGCTGGTTCCAGTCGGGGCCGTCCTTATCGGGACGTTTGAATATTCCCGAGTATTAGGTTAGGGTTTTTCACAGGTTTATTAGGGTGCATAGGGTCAGTGCTCTCCCCCCTGTACTCCATATTCCTGTCACCTTATTTACCTGCCTCCTTGTATAAGTGTTTATTGCGGATTTTTAGCGCTGTGTGTCTATCTTGTATTTTTCATAGATTGATTATCATTTTACCTTGCTTAAATAAAAGTTATATTTTACTTTTATCTGTGCACTCCCACAATGATATAGTACATTTGGTCTACATCTACATGATAAACACTGTTGGCAATAACATAGGTCACTGAAGCTTTTGATAATCATGTTTTTCTGGGCCTGCATTTCTTATGGAGTAATGGAATATTTGGAAATGTGCCCATTGTTTCCTCTGTCTCCAGTGTGGTTTCTCTCGTTGGCCCTAGTTATATCCAAGTGAAGCTGTCAGGCTTGTTAGTGGACTATTTATTGTCTACAGTTAGTGCATACTGGGACAGAGATTGGAAGCAACACAAGACTGGTGCAGCTGGGATAAGACGGTGTTATTTAATCTATTGGAGCTTAGGTAAGAAAACAATGGGCCTCATGTATGAAAACTGTCTAGGTCTAAAACTTTCTTTGTTGCCCATAGCAACCAATCAGAGCTCTCCTTTCATTTTTCCAGAGCACTATATGAAACAAAAGGGGCGCTGTGATTGGTTGCTATGGGCAACAAAGAAAGTCTTAGACCTAAACAGTTTTCATACATGTCCCTCAATGTGTTTATTTAGTGTGCAAATGGGTAACTGTATCTTTTTTGTTCTGTATTTATTTTTACATGTTGGTGCCCATTTTGCAGGATTTAGCTCCATAAAAACCTAAAGCTGTATTTTCATTTGCTATACATACACATATATATATGGGATGGATATGAAGAACTTTTTCTTGGAATAAAGTGATTGCAAAGGGATTCCAAAAACACATTTAAAGAGAACCTGTCACATAGATTATACCCCGCTTGCTGAGGACAGCACAAGCTAGTGTCAGGCATGCTGTTTCCAGCGCTGTGTCCCTTATTCTGTAAGATGCTGTAGTTTTACAGCATTTAGTACTCAAATCTGCAGTTTTCAGCCAGAAAATAGTCATTTAAAGAGTCAGTTTTTTTCGAACCCCCTTCATCTGAGGCGGGGCTAACACCTGCTCATGAATAAGATTTGAGCATTAAATTCTCTAAAACTACAGCATCTTAAAGAATAAGGGACACAGCACTGGGAACAGCATGTCTGACACTAGCTTTTGCTGTCCTCAGCAAGGGGGGCATAAACTATGTGATAGGTTCTCTTTAAGTTAACTGCCTTCCTGTAAAATACACACTATGGCATTTTTACTGTATGTCTAATATAGGGAGACAAGATTGTGGGCCCCAATGAGTACAAGAACTGATGAAGGTGTTGACAATGTTGGTACATCTACAGTTGAAACCAGAAGTTTCCATACACTATATAAAAAGACACATATGCATGTTTTTCTCACTATCTGACATAACCAAAATTATTTATATATGCCAGAATAATGACAGAGAGAATTTTTAAGGCATTTTTATTACTTTGTGCAAAATCAAAAGTTTACATACACTATGATAACTATGCCTTTAACCCCTTAAGGACCTTGTGATTTGTTTTGTTGACACGTTCGGTTTTCCCTCCTCGCCTTCCCAGAGCCATAACTTTTTTATTTTTCCACCTACATAGGCATATGAGGGTTTTTATTTTGCGGGACAAGATGTACTTTTTAATGGTATTATTCACTGTACTATAGAATATACTGGGAAACGGCAAAAAAAATTCCAAGTGGGACAAATTGTGAAAAAAACGTACTTTTGCCAGGTTTGCAGGTTTTTTACAACGTTCAATCTTTGGTGAAAATGATGTGTTATCTGTATTCTTCAGGTTGATACGCATCCGGCAATACAAAACATGTAGGATTTCCGTTATGTTTAGGTACCGTAAAAAAATCCTAACATTTTCTATTTTTTAAATTTGCGTCGCGGCGCCATTTTGTGCAACCAATAACTTTTTTGTACTAACACCTACGGACGTCATTGAGGCGGAATTTTTTGCAGGCTGAAGGATACTTTTTATTGCTAGCAGTTTGGAATCCATGCTAATTTTTTTTATCACTTTAATTTAAATTTTTATGTAATGTGAAATGACCAAAAAACGCAATTTTGACGTTTGGAATTTTTTTTCTTCTACGCCGTTCAGCGAACAGGATAAATGATGTTATATTTTTATATATCGGACTTTTTCAGACGCGGCGATAACAAATATGTGTAACTTTTTTATTATTTTATTGTTTTTATTTGTAAAATGAGGAAAGAGGGTGATTTTAACTTTTAATACTTTTTTTATACTTTAAAACTTTTTTTGTTTTTACTTTAACATCGAGTCCCCTAGGGGGCTTCACCACTAGGGGGCGCGATCGTTAATACGGCCTAATGCATAGACAATGCATTAGGCTGTACCAAGTTGGTGGTCTCCCCACTTCCTGCCTGGGGCCGGAAGTGGGGCAAACGAGAACATGGCAGTGACAGAGGCCTTCACAAGGCTTCCCGCTGCCATGTCCAGGCATCTGGACTTGAGTCTAAACAAAAATAAGCCAATGTATCAGGAAGAGAATTGTGGAGTTGCACAAGTCTTGATCATCCTGGTGTACAATTTCCAGATATCTGAAGGTGCTTCATTCATCTGTACAAACAATTATATGCAAGTACAAACAGGATGGGAATGTCCAGCCGTCATACTGCTCAGGAAGGAGACAGGTTCTGTGTCTCAGAGATGAATGTGCTTTGGTCCCACATGTGCATATCAACCCAAGAACAAAAGCAAAAGCCCTTGTGAATATGTTGGCGGAAGCTGTTAAGATTGGGTCATTATCCACAATGAAATGAGTACTGTATCAACATGAGCTGAAAGGCCACTCTGCCTGGAAGAAGCCATTACTCCAAAAGAAACATATAAAACATTAATGTTTGCAAATGCACACAGAACAAAGACCTACATTTTTGGAGACATGTCCTGTGGTTTGGCAAAACTAAAATTGAACCGTTTGTCTATAATGACCATTGTTGCATTTGGAGGAAAAAGGAAGAAGCTTGAAAGCCTAAGAACACCCTCCCAAATGTGAAACACGGGGATGGCAGCATCATGTTGTGGGGTTGTTTTGCTGCAGAAGGGACTGTTGCACTTCACAAAATAGATGTCATCATGAGAAAATGTGGCAATACTGACACAGCATCTCAAGACATCAGCAAGGAAGTTAAAACTTTGGCAGAAATGGGTCTTCTAAATGGACAATGACCCGAAGCATACAGCCAAACTGGTTACAAAGTGGCTTAAGGATAGCCAAGTCAATGTTTTGGAGTGGCCATCACAAAGCTCTGCATTTTGCAAGCATATTGATAGGACATGCCATCTATGTTAAGTAAGTGCAGGTCCCACAGCGGCGTTGCAAGGCTCCTAAATCATCAGAGGCATGGGATCTCAGTGTTATTTTTCATGCCACATCGTGAATTGCAGCATGTATTTTTACAGATAAAAATAGTACAAAGAAACATAGCACCCCAGTAGGTAGGTGTATAGGTCCTCTCAGTAGGTAGGTAGTTCCCAAGTATGTAGGCATATAAGTCCCCTAAGTAAATATCTAGAAACATAGGTCCTCTTGGTAGGTAAGTATATAGGCCCCACAGTAGGTAGGTTGGTTTATAGATCTCTCCAGTAGGTAGGAAGGGATATAGCCTTCCAAGTAGGTATGCAAGTAGGTATATAGGTGCACCCAGTAAGTAGGTAGATACATAGGTCCTCCCAGTAGGTAGGTATAAAGAGCCCCTCTGTAGATAGGTAGCTATCTAGGCCTTTTCAGTAGCTTCTAAGGTATATAGGGCCCCCAGTAGGTAAGTAGCTATATAGGTCCCCTTGGTAGATAGGGTGGTATATAGCTCCCCACAGTAGGTAAGTAGATATATGGGTCCCTCCAGTAGGTAGGTAAGTATATAGGTCGAGCACTGAAGTATATAGGTCCCCTCAGTATATAGGACACTCGGTAGGTTGGTATATAAATTGCCCCAGTAATTCCTCCCCTTAGTAGTTAGGTAGTTATATAGGTTCCCCCAATAGTTAAGTCCCCTCAGGAGGTTTGTAGGTATAGAGGTCCCCCATTACAAAATCAACAAATAATACTCATCCTTCCATTCCCCCATCGAATTACCCCCTCCTCCTTGTGTCCGGCACACCAATACATTGATGGTACATCAATATGCCATCAATGTATGAGATGATAAAATCCTTTTACCGGTAAATATTTTAGTTTCTAGAAATGCAATAAAAATACACATAACACTGAATAATGCCATTTTAAAAGGCTTTTTTAATGCAAAAAAGACACACTGTGCATCTGAGGGAGGCTTAAGGAATCATACATAATTCCTACAGAAAGGTAACTACACCTCGTGAATCATTCAGCAGTCTTTTCACTGCCTAACAAAGGTTTATCAGTACTTCATATGTATTGTAGTGGAAGCCTCATCTGCTATAAGATCATCAATGGGGAAACTTGACATACAAAAACAAAATATTCACAGTAGAAGCAAGAAGACCTTCACCTACTTACTGAACATACATTATCCTCAGGAATACACAAAGGAGGGCAAAGAATAAACAGATGTCAGAAAGATAAATGGACAAGTCATTGCAAAGGATACAGTATGCTACATTGCAGAGCTGCAGAGCCTCATATCGCATGGAATTATTGACCTGTGAACTACATTGAAGATTTTCTGTAAGGCATTGACATTGTCACTATTAATAACACTTACCTGATGCAGGATGATGCATTATGCACTTATTTTACATTACATAAACAATGTTTCTTGCTGATACCTGGTAAAAAGACACAAAAAGGAAAAGCAAGCTTATGTACAACTTTGACCTTGTGTGCTTTCTATGTGAAATTAGTTTTTATGTTTATTAGGCAATATTTTTACCCATACGTAAACATACTCCATTCTTAATCCCTTCCCGCCACGAAGACTTTCGTTTATGTAGTATTTGTTTATTCCTCCCCGCCCCCTAAGAACCATTTTTAATTTAGTATCTACATAGCACTGTAAGGGCTTCAGAGCTTGATTGTTTTAAAAATTCTATGGGGGTTGATAAGGGAAAAACACAATAGCAACATTTTCTGGGTTTTTCATTTTTAATGAAGTTCACTGTACAGAATGATATGTTAAATGATATGTTAACATTGTTAAAACTAATTTTGCTAAAATAAGAAAAACTTTTTTTCTTAATCTCCTTTCCAAATAATTGTCATTTTCTAAAACCAATAACTTTATTTTTCCATCTATGAACCTGTGTAAGGGCTTTTATTTATGGATTAAAGCGTAGTGTTTTTGGTAATATTTTGGGATTTGTGTGACTTTTTTGTAGACCTGGAACCAGCAGTTTGTGGGGACACTTTTAGATATCACCAGAATGTGGAGCTGCAGAGTGCCGGGGAGGAGTTTAGGAAGAGAAAAAGATAGGGAACTAGGATGGGAGAAGTTCAGACTCAGCATTGAAAAAGAACAGAGGGGTGCACAGAGTTTTAAAGGCCACTGTGAATAAGCGTATCCATGTTGGTTGTTGGTTTTCTCCTCAGTGTGACGGACCCAGTGAACAGTTGTGCCGAAAGTCGCAAAAGGCTACAAGGACAGCTAATTGGTGGTAGACCTATGGTTAGATCTACAATAATCAAAATTATTTCAGCCACAGGCTGTCAATGTTTAAGTTCTGTATTATTCCCTTTAATGGCTACATGCACATCTGCCTTATGGCCATCTGTCATAACCTAATCTGGTGATTGGTGGGGGTCCTATGGTCAGATACAAAACAATCTGAAACTGAAGGTCTATTTTAGGCACAGGCTGTCAATTTGTAGTCCTGTATAATCCCCTTTAATGCAAGCTCTAATGTCTGCATGTAGGCTACAGACTATTTTTGCACAGTCTATAGTATGGTGATTTACTCTGAAATGAGTGTTCTAATGAGCACTTTTCAGAACATCAGGTCAGCTAAAGGGCTTAGGGGTTGAGATTTGCGGGGCTATCGAGATCGATTAAATAGTCGATAGGTCGGCCGCTATCAAAAGGGTTTTTCGATAGTGAGCATCTTTTTAAGCTTTAATGACCATTAAATTCTATGGGAAGCAACAACACCTTCATTTTTAAAACCCAAACAAGGCTGGAAAAAGCTAAAATTTTAATATCCACAAAAATCAAATGGATACGTGCTACATCTTGGGCCCAAACAATTTGGGTTTATAAAAGTCACAAAAAAAAAAGTCCAACCATTTACTATCCCTTCTTGTACCACGCCGACCCTTAAACCTTCATCCCCCAAAATTTTAAAAGGGGCCAAAAGGGGCAGAAATTGATTTTAACCACATGTTATTTTAAACCCTTGGACTTAAAATATCCCTGTCCTGGAACGCAGCTTTGAGCCCCAAACCTGCATGACCCCCACATTTAAAAAGTCCCCAAAAAAAGGAGTATTTCTTTAAACCCAACCTTTTTTAGTTGAACTGGACATTAAACTAAAACCTTCCGGGGCCACAGAAATGAGCCCCAAACCTGCATGACCCCCACTTTTAAAAAAGTCCCCAAAAAAGGGAGTCTTTAACCACCATTTTGGGTTTTTCACGGGAAAAGGACTATACCTGTCCTGGGCCACAGAAAGAGCCCCAAACCCCCTTTACCCCCCAAAATTTAAAAAGTGGGGAAAAAAAAGGATTCTTTAAACCACCATTAAAAAGTTTCACGGGGACATTGACTATACCGTCCGGGGCCACAGCATCCCCCCCAAAACCCCTTTGAAATAAACCCCCACATTTAAAAAGTCCCGGGAAAAAAGGATTTTTTCAACCCCCCTTTTTTTTAGTTGAACGGACTTTTGATTTTATACCGGGCCCCCTTGGGCCACGGGCAATGAGCCCCAAACCTGCATGCCCCCCCACATTTAAAAAGGCCGGAAAAAGGAGCCCTTTAACCCCCATTTTAGTTGAACGGGACAGGGACTATCCCTGTCCGGGGGCCACAGCATGGGGCCCCAAAAAAAAAAAAACCGCATGACCCCCACTTTTAAAAAGTCCCGGAAAAAAGGAGTCTTTAAAACCCCAAATTTTATTTTGAACTGGACTTTGACTTTTACCTGCCCGGGGGCCCAAAAAAACATGACCCCCCAAACCCGGCATGCCCCCCACTTTTTAAAAAAGTCCCGGGAAAAAGGGGAGCCCTTTTAAACCCACCATTTTATTAAAACTGGCCCCATTGACTATACCTGTCCGGGGCCACACCCAATGAGCCCCAAACCTGCATGACCCCCACATTTAAAAAGGGGGCCGGGAAAAAAGGGGGTCTTTTTCCAACCACCATTTTAGTTGAACGGGGGACATTGCCCCTATACCTGTCCTGGCCACACCCGACCCCCAAAACCGGCTTGACCCCCTTTTTTAAAAAAGGGGTGCCGGAAAAAGGAGTTTTTCCCAACCACCATTTTTAGTTTCACGGGGCATTGACAAAACCCTTTGCCCCGGGGCCACACCCATGACCGGGGCCGGAGTTACATTTGGGGGTGCGGGAAAGGGCCCAGGGGGGCGTCCGTCATCTATTAAAAGGGCGGGTTTAAAAAAGCCCTGATAAACGCGCAACGAAAATGTCGTGCTGAAGAAAGAGTGCGGAAGCGGAAGTGTGGGGAACCCTCCACCCTTTCCTCTGTACAAGCCCCAATACCTTGGTGGGCCTTTTTTCCCCCCTCCGAAAGATTGTGGATAAATTGACTTCCCCCTTTGGAAATACGGGGTTTAAACCCCGCTCCTTTTTTACACCCAGGGGGCCCTTTATTTTGGGCATTTTTTTTTTCTCTTTTTCCCTTAACTGCGGGAGGAAATGGTCTCTGTACTTTTTTTCTTGTCCGGTTTCCATACACCCATGTCCCTGAAAATAACCTACATCGGTTTAAATTTTTCCCTGTACCCCCTTGTACAATTCAGGGGAATTTTTTTTTAAACACTTTTTTTGTAAAATCTTTTTTTTTGGGGTACTTTAAAAAATTCTAAAAAAACCCCTTTTTAAAAAATTGGGATGGAATCCCACCAAATTTTCTTTGTTTTTCTTTTTTTTCATTGTTTTGAAAGGGGGTTTTTGTCTCAAAAAAGGGAAATTTGATAGCTATTTTTAAAAGATCTTTTAAAAAACAATTCTTTTTGGCAATAATTTTGCCCCTTTAAACCCCATGTCCACCTATTCCTGTTTTCGACAGCCCCAAATCCCCCTTTTTGGACCACTCTTGACAATTGGTAAAAAACAAATGTCTGTTAGAAAAACAATTTTTTGGGAAAGGGCCCCGGGTTGGAAATGGCTGCGGGGTTACAGGAAAAATCCCCCAAAAAAAATTTCCCAAAGCATGACCCTTGGGCCATTTTGGGGGTAAATTGGTGAAGAAAAAAATTTTGTTCTTTTTAAAACAACATTTTTTAAAAATGGGAAACCGGTGGGGAAATAGCGCATGCCCAAAAGCAAAAAGGCCCCCAAAAAAATTCAAAGGGCATGACCCTTGACCCACTTTGGTAAATTTGTGAAAACAAATGCTTTTAGAAACAACATTTTTTTTATAATAGCCCCCTGTAGTATTCCCTGGCATTTCAAAGCGGGCTTTGACCCAAAAAAATTATAAAAATGATTTTCCCCAGCCCCCTTTTAAAAATTGTAGGGAAAAAATGCCATTTAGAACCACATTTCGTTACAAAGGACCATGTTTAAACCCTGTAACTCAAAGCTACTTTCCCCCAAAAAAATTAAAAAAAAGCCCTTCTCGGGCCACTTTTTAAAAAATTGTGAGGGAGAAATCCCATTTTAAAAGGGCCCAATTTCTTTTCCCAAAGGGCCCAAAATTTAATTAGCTGTATCTCACAGCAACATCCCCCAAAAAAAAATTATAAATTTTAACTTCCCACCCCACAAATAAAAAATTTTAAAGGAAGAAATGCCATTTAAAGTCACTTTTTCGGTTCCAAAGGACCATGATTATTGCTAAATCTCACAGCAACATGCCCCAAAAAACCTTTTGAAAAATTGGGCAAAACCCCTTTTTAAATAAAGTGATTTAAAGGGAATTTAACGGTGTTGCCCATGAAACCTTGCGTCTTTTACATCTCCCCCAACACAGCAAAACCAGAAAAATAAACTTTTGGGAAAAAGAAAAAAAATTTGCAGAAACAGAAAATAATTTAAAAAAAAAATTTTTCAAGGGGGACCATTTCTGTTTGAAGGGGAAATTGTAAAAGAAAGACTGGCAACAAATTTGGGTGCCCTTTCCAAATTTGGGGGGCCACAACATCATCAGAGACCCAGGGCCTGATTCCTTGATGAAAGCAAACGACCAAAATTACCCTTGGAAAGGGCCTTTTTCGTTTGTCTGTAATGATTTCCCCAGCTTTTCTAAAAGGTCCCTCAGATAGGACGCGGGCGGGCGGGCCCGACAACCCCTTTAATGGGTAAACGGGGCCGCTCGGGGCCATTCGCCCCTTTTTGGGAACCCAAAAGTCAAAGGGCCCCGGGAAACAAAAAGCAAAAACATGGGTTTTGAGACGCAGATATTCATGCCCTTTGATTTTAAACTGATCTCTGTGTGTTTGGATTTGTCCCCCTGCTTTTGAAACTTTGGGTTTAGGTGGAAAAACAAAGAATTGCCAGAGGGTCACCCATTAGGCTTCTGCCACCTTGCCTGCGCTCCCCGGGGTTTTAACCCAATTTGGGGGAACTCTACTCTTCACATCGCTGATGTTGTTCCAACGTGACTTTTGGGGGAAACGTGAAGCAGAAGAAACAATGTCCCCCATTGATAAATCAGCAAGTCTCCATTTCCGCATTTTACCCCTCAATTTGGGGGGGTGGGGGGAAAGGGGGTTTAAATTTTTGTTTTTCCCGGGGGATCCAGGAGGGGGGGCCACCCTTTAAATTGTTGTTCATTTTAAAGGCCCCTTAAATTTGCAGGATCATTTTTGGAAAGGAAATGGAGCACCCAAGCACTCCATTTTGAAAAGAGGACCCTTGTTTTCTCAAGCCTCGGGGTCGAGGGGCACTAGCAAACGATCTTCCCTCATTTTCCCCCTCCCCCCAAAATTTCGCCCCAAACCCTCTTTCCAAGGCGGGGAAACGTGGGAAACCCATCGGTGCCCTGGGAAAAACCTCCTCCTCCTCCCCCCTCCTCCTTCCGCGCCTCCGGCACAGCTTCAACAAAAACCCCTTTGATTTGGGCCGAGATAAAGCACCCCCTGAGAGCTAAAGCCCCCCTTGCACTACTCTGGACCCCGAACCACGCCCAAATTGAAGACCGTTTAAATTGTGAAAATGTGGGGGGCCTTGTGATTTGACGGAGAGAAAGGCCCGTTTTCCCCCATCTGGGGTCCTTTTCCCCCCCCTCCGGCGCCGGGGGACCTGTTTGGTTTTTTAGAAATGTCCAACGATCGGGTTTCCGAAAATAAGATCAAACCCCAATCCTCATGCTGACAAGGAATTGTTTCCCACGACCATTTTGGGGGCTTCTTCAAAAAATGGCCCAAAGGGTGGTGCAGAGCCTTTTCACCTGCCTTTCCCCTCTCGGTGGTTCAAAAACCCCGAGGGCCCTTTTCCGCTGGGTTGGGCAGGCCCCTTATCACTTCGTACTGCTAATGGATTGCGCTGCTGCCACAATCGCTGGAGCTTTTTGGAGGGTTGGGAATTTTCCCGCGTGTTTCCACGGCTCAAAATGGGGAAAGGTTTGGACGGGGGGGGCCCCAGCTGACGGGCAAAAAAGCAGCCAGGCGGGACAAGGGAGGGTGCAACGGGGGAAGTGCGAACCCCAGAAACCCGGCCTTCTTCGCAGGGGAGTCCAGACCCGGGTTAAGCTCTTTAGAAATTTCCCGAACGACAAGGGTTTATTACAATTTTTGCCAGGGAAGGGGTGTTGCTCCACCTACCCATCCCTTTAAAGGGGGGGCCCCGCAGATTTTGCCCGTTTTTTCGCAACCCCCTTGCCTGGCACAAGGTTTTTTGTCACCCAGCCACGCTCCGGTCTCGTTGCTTTTAAAAGGCCCTACCAAGCTCCTGCCCCCGTTTTGTGGCGGTCTCCAAGGGCCCGAAAAAATTTCAAAACCCTGGTGTCCTTTTGGGCACTTGATGCCCCCAAGAGGAAACCTTTTGGGGGGGGAGCCCCGCACCAAACCCTTCGGTTTTGAAAGGGGCTTGGTTTTCCCCAGCCTGAGAGCCACCGGGCACCCCCAAGGAAAATCCACCCCCCGCTCACCCCGTGAGCTTCCCCAGAGATATAGCCCGCCTTGGCCGGGGCTTACAAAACCATGGGGTCGGTTGGGGAGATGGACTTTTTTTTGGACACAGATGCAGACAAAGCGCTTGAAATTTTAGATGACACTTCTGGCCAGGGCAGGGGCGGGGTTTTTTTGGCAAAGAAAAAGCCTGCCCCCGCATCTTATTGGGGGAAAACAGGGCCATTACGTGGCGGAACCCATCGGTCCACCAACGGGGAAAAGGGAAAAATTTTCCCAAAGGGCCCAAAAACCTGGCAATGCCGACATTCAGGCTTTTTGGGCTTTGGGATGGGTTTGGGGTTTAAAAAGGTTTTTTACTGTCCCCCAAAACCCGGAAGACAGAAAGGCTTGGCGCTTGACCCGGCCCCCTGTAAAGGGGGTGCAGGGGCTTTAAACTGGGGGAAGGAGAAGGGGTAGGAAAGGGGCCTCTTGGGGGGTGGGTGGGGGGTACTTCGGGGGCCCACCGGGGGAGGCTGAAGCGGAGGGTGATTTCCCTGATCAAGACTCCCGAAGACATTGGGGAGCTGAGGAACGCTTTTTTTGGCGGAGGGGAGGAGGGGGTAGACAGAGGGGTGACAAAATGGTTGGGGGCCCCGGGGTCGGTCTGGCTTTTTTTGGCCCCCTTTTTTCCCCTCCTTTTCCCAACTAAAGGCATTCGCTGCATGTGACAAAGACATGTTGTGGGGTTAAACCCAAACTTAAAATTTCTTCCCTTTCCTTCCCCTTTTTTTCCCCTTTTACGGCAAAGGGGGCAAAATGACATCGCTGGGTGAAATCGAGGCTTGCCTCAAAAAAGGCCCGGTTTTTGAGAGGTCCTGGCCCTTTTTTGGACGGCGATAACCGGGGAGGGGGGTTTTGGGGCGTTTGACCGGGGCTGGGGGAATCATATCACGGACTTCTCCCACCGCCCTCCCCCTTTTTTGGGGCGGGACCCGTATTGCCCAACTACCCCCATCGCCCTTCCTCCTCGCCCCACTAGAAGCGCTCGCAAGAAAATTCTGGGGAAAAAAGACCGGGAATGGATCCCAATGTCTAAATCACCCATCATCATCAACACGGGTGACTTGGTCGTCCTGACTTTTTTTTTTCCAAAAACGCGGCTAAAACCAAAGGGCACTGAAAGGGCCCTTTCCCCGACCGCCCCCGGGATTTTTGCCAATTGACCGGCTTCCTTAAACCTCCTCTGATGCACAGTAACTGGGGCCCCCCTCAAGCAACTAAATCATCCTCTTGATCTTTAACATGCCTTCTGCCCCCAAACCCCGCTTTTTGGTCATCAAAAGGTCTTCAGATAAGGGGATTATCCACAGGGGTTGGGTCCCCAACGATTTGGGTTTTTGGGGCCCTGCTTCATTTTGGGGGATACTGTTTGTTGCGGATGGACGACATTTGGGGCCGGACTGCGGGGGACGAGGAGGTAAGACTGCTAGAGGGCAGGTTGCTTTAAACCACTGAAGGACAATTGGCGACGCTGTTCCCATTACAGAATTCACAGGGCCCGGGACCCAGCGATACGGGCCGGGACTTTTCCCTCCCAACCGTTTACCCCGCGGGCCATGCGTTTTTTTGTCAGCACGGAAGGGGGCACCTTCTCGGGTACCTTTCCCTTCCTGTGTTTACCCCCTTTTCCCTCGTTTAACCCCCGGGAATTTCGCCCCCATTTTTAAAGGGAAATTTAAAAAAATTTTTGAGAAGTTTTGGAATTTTTTTTGGAAAGGGCCCTCTTTTTTAAAAGATCCCAAATCAAAAGTTTATTCCCCAAACCCCTCTAATCAAAAAAAAATTGCGGGAATTTAAAAATTTAACTGCAAGGTGTCTATAAAACAATTTGGGACGGGGAAAAAAGTCCAAAAAACACTATCTTTTTTTATGTTTTGGAATAATAAACTTTATTTTTTTGCCCCTTTTACAATTAACCTGTGGTAAAATAGAATTGCTTTTTTTAAAGTTTTTTTTTTTTTTTTTTTTTTTTTTTTTAATTTTTTTTTTTTTTAAAAAAAGCTTGGCGTCAATGAACAGTGCTGGGTGCGAAAAAAGTAAAAAAACACAAACCCTGTTATTTTTTTGATATAAAAACGGAAATTTTTTTCCCCTTTTTCCAATTCACCTGTGGTGTTTTTAAAAATTGCTGTTTTAAGATTTACGTAGATGTTTGCGTCAATGAACATTTGGCTGGGGTGCGCAAAACCCAAAAAACACAAAAACGTTAAAATGTTTTTTTTTGATATAAAAAACCCTGTTTTTTTTTGCCCTTTTCCAATTCACCGGGGGAAAATATAGAATTGCTGCTTTAAGTTTTACAAAGATGCGCGTCAATAAACCCATGCTGGGGGGGCAAAAGTAAAAAAAACACGTAACGTTATGTTTTATATAAAAAAAACTTAATTTTTTGCCCCCTTTCAATTCACCCCTGGTAAAATATAAATTGCTTTTTTAAGTTTTACGTAAAGCGGGCTAAAAGAACAGGCTGGGTGCGAAAAAGTCAAAAAAAAACGAAACTTTTATGTTTTGATATAATAAATGTATTTTTTCACCTTTAAATTTCACCTGTGGTAAAATATAAATTGCTGTTTTAAGATTTACGTAAGCGCGTCAATGAACATCTGGGTGCGCAAAATAAAAAAACAGTAACTGTTTTTTTTTGATATAAAAAACTTATTTTTTGCACCTTTTCAATTCACCTGTGGTAATATAAATTGCGTTTTAAGATTTTACGTAGATGCTCGTCAATGAACATGCTGGTCGCAAAAGTCAAAAAACACGTAACTGTATGTTTTCGTACATCCCGGGTATTTTGGCAAAAAACAATTGGGCTGACTACAAGATTCGGGTTTTGAAATTTTAAGTGCAAGGGGGATTATCAACAGTCACAGGTGTAAGGGGTAAAATTGAACACCTTCTAAAAAATGTAACGATAATAAAAGGGAGTTTTTGCAGCAAACAAAGAACCCGCAGTTACTAGAAATTTAATTTATCCAAATAATTCAGGTGCCCAATACCGGGGAAATATTTCAATAGAAAAACTGTTAATAATAAAGAAAATCCACTACAATTCTAACTAGCTTGGTGAACTTTATCCATTTCTTATAAAAGGGGCTTGTCTGGTTGCCCGGGCCCCCCCCCCCCCCCCTCCCCCTGTGATTTACACAAAAAAAAATAAAAAAAAAAAAAAACAAAAAAAAAAAAAAAACCCCAAAAAAAAAATTTCCCCAAAAAAAAAAAAAAAAGAGGGAAAAAAGAAAAAAAAACGAGGGCATTATTTTTTCCCGCCAATCGCAACCATACACATCCCATCATGACGTCGCACACACATCCACCCTGCTCTATTCTGTAATCTCATTTGCGGCCGCCAAAATTACAGGAAGCGCCGAAAAAGGCCCCCAATCTTAATTATGAGCACAGATTTAACCTTTAATTTCGCATGATCTGAAAAATTTTGATCACCATAAAAAACCCTTTCCCATTTCAACTTTTTCGATAAAATCCTCAACATACCAAGCTAGTTACAGCAAAAAGTGTTACAGAATTTAAGGGGGTCACTTTTGGGCCTCCCCTCCCTTCCTTTTCTAGGGAGCCCAAATGTCTAAGCACACTCAAATGAATGGGAAGGACAACTCCAATCACACTTGCCCATTTGGATAAAATGATCCGGAAATTGGTGGGGGCCCTATGGTCAGGTCCCCAACAATCAAAAAACTGAAGGTCTGTTTAAGGCAGATTTGCAAAGTTGTAGCCCGTAATCCTTACATTCCTTTGACTATATTCACAAGAAATTAATAAAGAGGACAGCCGCAAGCACATTTTGTAACTCAATCGGCTCATAGCTAGCGTTAGCTGTTCTGCAACACCCCTTTAAAGGGAATTGCATCAAAAATGCTTATGTTTTTAAATCACATTTTTTTGTTAAACACATTTTTTAGGAATTTTTTTGATATGTTTTTTTTTAATTTTCCATATCACTTTCATATTTTTTTTAAAAATTCTTAAGCCTCAGTTTTCACTTTGGCCACTAACCTAAAATATCTGACACTTCCTGTTTTGTTTAGAGAGCTTTTAGCAGGTGCTCTTTCAGTAAAAACAGGGCACACTAAAGGAGACACCATTGTGTACAGAAAACACAGAAACCACCCGTCACAAGAGAAAAATTTTACAGCTCCCCCTACCCCCCCTTCACAGTGAAAACTCTCCATAACGTCTATAACAAAACTGTCTTAAGAATCCTATGTGCATGAAGCTGCTGTAAAGAAAATTCTCTGACTGCTGTTAAAGCATCAAGCAAAAATTCTTCCCCAGAGTCATAAAGACGCCGAATTGAGAAATCTACAATCGGGAAAAAAAATGTGAGAGGAAAAGAATAGGGTCGGGGGCTTGATTTAATAAGTAAAAAAAAAATTGGTGACAGATTCCCTTTAAGTAAGATATGAGAAGTGTGTCACCCCTGGGTGCTGTTTCAGATCTTTCCCATTGGTGGAAACATTTGATCCCAGTAATCCACTAGAGGATCTACAAGAATACTATACAAATAATAGGAATATATCATTTTGTAAATTATTGTAGAAAACATTTTACTATATAATGCGGTGTTGTGGATTTTTGGGGGGTTTTCTTGAGTGCTACATACAACTCATAATATATTATTATATACCTGAAGCCTGGTATACTTTAGCCTATCACCTAATACAAAGCATGTTTTGTTATAAAGAAAGATAATGTTACTCCTTGTCTCCTGTTACATTGTTTTGATTTGTTAGTTATTTCACTTGCCTGCTCCAAGCGGCCTCAACAGTCTCAAATTGCTAAACAGAACCAAACGCAGGATGTTTGCTCTTTGATTCTTGGCACAGGTCATGAAAAAGGAAACATGAGCGACTTTCATTAAATTCTTTGCTACCCTTCTAAATTACCATGCACCTGTGTGATAACAATCATCACCGTTTATTACAATTTGGAAAAAAATTACTTTTTTGTGCCAAAACCAGGATATGTTGCAAGAGGAAAAAATACAGCAAACATGCCAAAAAACTGCGTTCTATAGATTCACAGACATCTACGGAACTATAAATAAGACTGTAAGTGGTAAAGTGTTCCAGCTCAACAAATTTGTATCATCATATCACAAAACTCATCTCGAAATACTTTTTTATGTTTTACTTCAAGGCAGCCAAGGAAAAAAAAATACTCTGCAAGAATTCAACATCAGGCCTGTAATCATTCCTAAAAATAAATATGGTTTGGCGGTTGATTACACAGTTGAGGTTTCCGCTGAGTTTTTTATTAGACTGCAGTTGGTGTCTACTGTATGTAAAATTTTGATGGTTACCAGTAAATGTATACTAATTCCACTGCAAAACAACTACTTCTTTCTACTTTGTGGACCAATTGGATATTAAAGGAGTTTTACAGCTCCTGATAGATTTGTTTCAAAGGGATAAAATAAGTCTTTCTCACACATATAGACCAAATATTTGATCTCTAAATTCTGATCCTAAGAATTATCTACATGATATTATCCCTTGGATCCTGTCCTTAGACAATGCTTCCTGTCCTTGTGGGATATATATATATAATAATATATATATATATATATATATATATATATATATATATATATTATATATATATATAATTTCCCTGGCCTTGTGAAAAGAAGGGCCTAAGCCAGTGGATGGGGGGTTCCGGCCCATTGGAAGGGAGAGTAAGGCCTGACCCAGTGGGATGGAGGGTGAGGCCGCTCTGATCAGAGCAGGGTGAAAAGTATGACTTGCCTATAGTCAAGCATGGCGTGAGAGTGTCATGTTTGGGGCTGCATGAGTGATGCCAGCTGTGGTGAACTACAGTTCATTGATGGAACCATGAATGCCAACATGTACTGTGACATACTGAAGCAGAGCATGATCCCCTTCCTTCTGGCCCACAGGGCAGTATTCCAACATGATAACGACCCCAGACACACCTCCAAGATGACCACTGCCACGGCAGGGGATCCTCAAATGGAAGGTGGAGGAATGCAAGGTCTCTAACATCCACTAGCTCCGTGATGTCGTCATGGAGGAGTGGAAGAGGATTTCAGTGGCTGCAACCTGTGAAGCTCTAGTGAACTCCATGCCCAAGATAATTAAGACACTGCTGGAAAATAATGGTGGCCACACAAAATATTTACCCTCTGGACACAATTTGTCCATTTAGAGTCAGCGGTTTATACATTGATGGCTGTGTGTTGAGTTATTGTAAGTGCACACCAAATTTACACTGTTATACAAGCCTTACACTGAGTACTTTACATTGTGTCAAAGTGTCATATTGTAACAGTGGGCCTATTGTAACAGCAAGCCAGAGATGTGGATCCACTGGACCACCGCAAGTGGTGGTATAAGACACGCAAGGGAGTGGAGTCTAAGTAGGTCCCTTATTCACCAGAGCCCGCTGTAAGGCAGGTTTTACTTGCTGCGGTGGAACACTAACAGGTCACTACCCCTGTTGTGACTTGTTTGTGGTGGCAGCCGAGGTGTAGTGTGGTAGAAAATTGTGAAGCAAGCTCATAGTAGGGGACAGGCACGAAGGTCAGGACAGGCGGCAAAGGTTCGTGGTAGAGGGACAGAAAGTAATGATACAGTACACAGAATAACAGTAAACACAACAAAACTCTAGGGCACTAGTGATTCGGCAGGGTATCAAGGAAGGGGCAAGAAACAGGAGTGAGGTGAGGTGAGTAAAGGACTGAGCTGTGAGTGTGCCCACGGCCCGAGAACTGGGTCGCAGCGCCACTCGCAGCAGGAGTAGCGAGGGTGTGGGGGTGCACGTGGGTCGCAGGGACACCTGTTACACATATCATCAGTGTTGCCCAATGAAAAATGAAAAGATATAATAAAATATTTTCAAAAATGTGAGGGGTGTACTCACATTTGTGAGGTACTGTATATATACATATATATGTGTGTGTGTATATATAGATAGAGAGGAAAAGTATAGCAGCACACAAAAAATATATTTATGTAATAAATGAATAACAGATGCCTACAGGTGACCATTATAATTATTCAGAGATATTGCATAAATCTATCATAGTCACCATCAGTCTTATAGCATAATCAATCACCACTTAGCACAAAAAAGATATCCATAAAAACAATGAGCCAAAATAGCAGAAATGACCACTGGCTTACCCAAAAGGTGGATCACCTGTCTTCTATTCCACCATTCCACAATAAAGCCGCAATAATTCTCCTTACTCTGATAAACTAACCAGCGTGTGCTCCGGCCGGCAGTGCTCGCTTCTCTGACTAGTAGATCTAGAGATGTCACCCTCACTATGAAGTCTATAGACAATCAAACTACCACTTCATAGTGAGGGTGACATCACCAGATCTACTAGTCAGTGCCGGCCAGAGCAAACGCTGGAGAGCTATGATCAGAGCATTCTATGGAGTATGGCAGATCCAGGCCACTGACTAGTGTGAAGAGATGGGGAAGATTCAAGCACTGTGGGATGTACATTATTATGTGTCAGGAACTCACTTGGTGCAGTGTTGTTCAGGAGGGGCTTATATGCTTTGTAATGAGAGTGTCTTCTATCATACTAATCTATTACCCTACACATTGGCAGGTCCGCCATCATAAATTTCAGGCCTCATACAGCTGGAGGGTCTGGACCCCCCATTCCCACCTCCGCCTCCATTCATAGCGCTCCATCATAGAAAAAGCTCTCGGTGGGGTGAACAAGATGAAAAATGCAATTGGGCAATTGTTTTTGTATTTAGTTCTTGTTCAATTTTACAACTTACAGCTATTTTGTGCATGTCAGTATGTATGCAAGGTTCAGCAAATAACGTTTGTCACTGTAATGTTACTGACAAAACCAGTATACTCAGAACAATATAACCAAACAACAATAATATACAAAGACCAAGTAATACCGCAACATCATCACCACATATCACCAAAATAAAGATACTGAACAATGCCACCATACTGTTACTGAATGTAAACCATTACACCAAGATCAATATTACCACCATACAGTGACCATATAG
This sequence comes from Phyllomedusa bahiana, assembly GCA_025379985.1. Taxonomy (NCBI): domain Eukaryota; kingdom Metazoa; phylum Chordata; class Amphibia; order Anura; family Hylidae; genus Phyllomedusa; species Phyllomedusa bahiana. The sequence goes on along the minus strand of JAODAL010008174.1, from coordinate 53,272 downwards.
TGGTACATACAAGTGTATAAAGTCTTTTCTGATGAGTCATCACTTTTCCTTTTCTTCTCCATCCAGTCCAGATCGCCATTGCAACTTCTACTTTCCACCACTCATCCCTGAAGAATTTACAACACCAACACCTGATACTTCTCACTTTTGTATCACCTTCCTAATTGTACAACCCCTCACCCCCTCACCATGTACAAACTACTATCCATAGTGCCCAATATTGGTAATAATTACCCCCTTGGTGTCCTGGTAGTTAGATAGGTACAGCCCCTGTAGCTAGGAATATAGGTCCCATTGGTAGGTAGGTGTATAGTCCCCCCATCCGTAAGTAGTTTGTTATATAGGGCTCCCAGTCTCTAAATAGGTATATAAGACCCTCTCTTGTTGGTAGGTATATAGGGCCCACAGAAGGTAGGGAGGTAGATATAGTGAAGGAAATAATTATTTGATCACTTGCTGATTGTGTAAGTTTGCCCACTGGCAAGACATGAACAGTCTATAATTTTAAGGGTATGTTAATTTTAACATTGAGAGATAGAAAATCAAAAATAAAATCCAGAAAATCCCATTGTATAAATTATATAAATTTATTTGCATTTTGCAGTGAGAAATAAGTATTTGATTTCTCTGTAAAACAAGACTGAATACTTGGTGGCAATACCCTTGTTGGCAAGCACAGCAGTCAGACTTTTTTTTATAGTTGATGAGGTTTGCACACGTCAGGAGGAATTTTGGTCCACTCCTCTTTGCAGAGCATCTCTAAATTATTAAGATTTTGAGGCTGTCGCTTGGCAACCCGGAGCTTCAATTCCCCCCATAAGTTTTCTATGGGATTAAGGTCTGGAGACTGGCGAGGCCACTCCATGACATTAATGTGTTTCTTTCTGAGCCACTCCTTTGTTGCCCTGTCTGTATGTTTTGGGTCATTGTCTTGCCACAACCCAGTTTTAAGGTCCTGGTGGAGGGAAGAGGTTCTATAGCATACAATAAGGCAATACTTATAAGCACTGACGGGCTAGTCTGCATTCAACGGTACCTTCACTTCATCTTCATTCAGCTTACTAATTAGAAGCAGACTTGCATTCTTATATTAAAACTTTTCAAAATTTATTAACCAAGGTATCAGCAATACAATTTTGGAACATACGTGTATCCAGTAGATGTGTCCACAGTGAACAGTTTTCCATAGAGTTGGATTCAGCTTTTTTAGTTCATGGAAATCCATGTAGCGAGGCAGTAGCAATTAGATCAGCAGGATGTAACACAACTGTTTAGTGCGACGTCTCGAAAGGCAACGCCTTTCTTTCTCAAACTTCTAATTACTAAGCTGAATGAAGACGGAGGGAAGAGGTTGTCACTCAGGATTTTACGATACATGGCTCATCCGTTCTCCCATTGATGCAGTGAAGTAATGCTGTGCCCTTTGCAGAGAAACACCCCCAAAACATAATGGTTCCACCTCCATTCTTGACAGTGGGGTCTGTGTTCTTTAAGTCATAGGCAGCATATTTCTTCCTCCAAACACAGCAAGTTGAGTTAATGCCAAAGAGCTCAATTTTTATCCGACTACAGCACCTTCTCCCAATCACTCACAGAATCATCCAGGTGTTCATTGGCAAACTTCAGATGGGCCTGCACAAGTGCCTTCTTGAGCAGGGGGACCTTGTAGGCACTACAGGATTTTAAAACATTACGGCGTAATGTGTTACCAATGGTTTTCTTGATGATCGTGGTCCCAGCTGCCTTGAGATCATTAATAAGTTCCCTCCGTTTAGTTTTAGGCTCACCTTCCTCATGATGAAGTATACCTCACAAGGTGAGATTTTGCATGGTGCCCCAGGTCGACTGACAGTCATTCTGTAGTTTTTCCATTTTCTTACTATTGCACTAACAGTTGTCTCCTTCTCACCCAGCATCTTACTTATGGTTTTCTAGGCCATTCCAGCTTTGTGCAGGTCTATTATCTTGTCCCTGACATCCTTGGAAAGCTCTTTGGTCTTGCCCATGTTGTAGAAGTTAGAGCCCGACTGATTAATTGAGTCTGTGGACAGGAGTCTTTTATAAAGGTGACTATGTAAGACTGCTCTCTTTAACACAGGTAACGAGTTGATTAGGAGCGTCTAACTGGTCTGTAGGAGCCAGAATTCTTAATGGTTGGTAGGGGATCAAATACTTATTTCTCTCAGCAAAATGCAAATAAATGTATATAACTTATACTATGTGATTTTCTGGATTTTATTTTTGATATCTTTCAATGTTAAAATTATCCTACCCTTAAAATTACAGACTGTTCTTGTCTTTGCCAGTGGGCAAACTTACAAAATCAGCAAGGGATCAAATAAGTGTAGTGTCCCCCAAGTAGGTAGGTAGATAGGGCCCCCCAATTGGTAGGTAGGTAGATAGGGGTCCCCCGGTAAGTAGATAGGGGTCCTACAGCAGGTAGGTAGATAGGGGCCACCTAGTAGGTAGGTAACTAGATAGGGGCCTCCAGTAGGTAAGTAATTAGTTAGGGGCCCCCCAGTAGGTAGCAAGGTAAATAGGGTGGTCCCCTATAAGTAGCGATGTAGATAGAGGTCCCCAGTGTGTAGGTAGTTAGATAGGTGCCCCCAGTAAGTAAATAGATAGATAGAGGCCTCCAGTAGGTGGGTAGGTAGATAGGGACCCCCAGTAGGTAGATTGGGACCCCCGAGTATATAGGGGCCCCCCAGTAGATAGATAGGTATGTAGATCGGCTTTCCCGGTAGGTAGGTTATAGGGGCCATGAGTAGATAGGTAGGTAGATAGGGCCTCCTGTAGGTAGGTTAATAGGGACCCCCCAGTAGGTAGGTAGATTAATACGGGTTCACATTAAGTAGGTACAAACCTATCCACGTTCACCCAGCAAGTACGCCAGACAAGTCCGCCTGATTTGGGCTTGGGACCTAGGACAGGAAGCAGTGCAATGACGTCATTTCATCATGCCACCTGCGCAGCGACATAGGGCAGGGGCAGAGAGGTGCCCCACCGCTCCTCTGCATTGTATCCATATCACAAGGACACGCATACAATTGAGATCACTTGAATGGCAGAAAGAGCAGGCCTGTGGCCGGTTCTTCTACCATTACTGTCAAACAAGAGGACGGTAGGTGTCGGCGACCGGGGGTTCCCCATTTGATTCACAGATTGGATACCTGTGTAGCAGTACTGGCTGTATTGCCCTAATGACCGCCTTGCACATTGGGGGCTCTTTTTCATTAACAGGAGCTCCACCAAAGTGCAGTGCTAATGAATACAGTAAAACTTCAACGGTTATTACAATATGCTACAAGTTGGAAAGCTCATCATGGATTTGTGGTGCTTTTATTGAGTCACCACCCCTAATTCCTTCCTGGTTATACCTGGGGTCAGATAGTGTTAGAGGAAATGTTTAGGATTAAAAAAAAAAATATGTTCACATGATGGATATTAACCTATTCCTGACACTCGGTCATCATAATATGGCTTTTCATTTTTTCCTCCCAACCTTCCAAGAGCCATAACTTTTTTATTTTTCCATCCAGGTATATAAAGACTTTTATTTTGCAGGTCAAAATGTACTTGTACTGGTGTCATTGACCATACTATAGAATTTACTGGGAAATTGAAAAAAGTGGTGTGAAATGTGAAAAAAACGTACTTGTGCCATATTTGCAAGGGTTTTATTTTTATGGTGTTCACTTTTCCGTATAAAGGATGTGTTTATTTGTATTTTGCAGGTCAATACTATCTGGCAGTAATATGTAAGGGTTTTGATAAGTTTTAGTACTGTAAAACAAAAGCAAACATTCTCTTTTTCCCAAATTAATGCTGCAGTGCCATTTTCTGTGACTAATAACTTTCCTGTTCTTCCACCTGTGGACCTGAGTGAGGGTACTTTTTTTGCAGCCTGTGTACTTTTTATTGATACTATTTTAGGATAAATGTGACTTTTTGATCACTTTTTATTCCAATTTTTAGAAGACACAAAAAGACAAAAAAATGCAATTTTGAGGTTTGGAATTTATTTTCTTCTACGATGTTCAGCATACAGGATAAATGATGTAATATTTTAATTAGAATTACTTTTTGGCTCTTAAATGCTTTTAGTAATTTTTGTCTCAATAATGTATACTTTGATATTTGATTGTTGTGCTTTTCTAGTGTGTCTTCTTTTTCTCTTAAGTTGTTACATTTCAATAGATTGAATTTATATGGATGCGGTGATACCAATTTGTGTAACTTTTTATTATTTGTAAAATGGCGGTAATTTGACCTTTTTTTTACAATAACATTGAGTCACTGCAGGATTGAGTCACTGCAGGCATGATTGTCAGTACACCCTTCTGCAGAAGGGGGTACAAAGATGGTGGCTCTATTACTTCCTGCCTTGGACAGGAAGTAATAGAATACTTGGCGGCTATTGAAGCCTTCCAGCTGCCAGGTTAATTTAGATGTCGCAGTCATGATGACTGTGTGTCTAAAAGATTAAACAGCAAGCAACTGATTCGGCTCCATTCCCTGTTATTAGTGGCAGTTGTCAGCTGCAATTAGCAAACTTCTAGACATTGTTTTTCCTGGTGGTTGGAAGAACAACGATGAACCTCTGCTCTGATGGACCATCTGATCTGAAGAATGGCGCGTAGCAATATTTTCTTTACTGAAAGGGAAATTGGACATTACATCCCAGGCCTAGGATGGCAAACCGTCTTGACACAAATCATCAGAAGGCACTTGCACGACATTGGGCTACAAGCCAGATGTCCTGCTACAAGTGTTTCATTGACCTCCCGCTACTGCTCTTAAAGACTATTATGGTGCACAGAAGATGGCAATGGAGGCTGGAATGGAAGTCTATCGTCTTCAATTATAAGTCCTGCATTTGTAACATGTATTAGCCTTGGGTGAAAAAAAAACACTGCTGGCGGACCCCAAGCCCCAGTGATAGTAATCAAGAGAAGTCTGTCAAACACCTGTATTAGTAACAATGGAATAAAACAATTTAAAAAAACACAGAAACAGAAAAAAAACACTTTATTTAAATAAACATTCCCCGACACCAGCCCTCGTTGACCATTTTATTAAAGAAAGGAATCAAATCCTGGTCTGACCTAGTCCACAAATCCAACATAGTCTAAAGGAGGAAACCTGTAGAAAAATATGAAAACTACAAAAAAACATGCCAGTACTAATCTCCTTTCCCTGCATCCCCTGTAGGTCATGGCTGCCCTTAATCTTCTTGGGGTGCAGGCCGTGCAATGTGATCCTAGGAGGTACTGGTCACAGCACAATCTCCAGGGGGGTTTCCTCCTAGAAGATTGTGGACTGAACCCCCTCTCCCATCCCTGCCCCTACAATTGTGTTATATGAACTACACAAAATACAACCCCCACCTATAACCCCATAAACCATCCACCACCTCCACTTATCACTCTATAGCCCTCCATCTCCACCTATAACCCCATAAACCTCTTACTGCTTATCACCCCATAATCCCACCTCCACCTATCACCCCATAGCTCTCCACCTATCATTCTAAAGCCCTCCTCCTACCACCCCATAGCCCCTTACCTCCACCTATCACCCCATAGCCAACTCACCTCGAACCTTTAACCCCATAGCTCCCTCATCTCCACCTACCACCCCATAATCCCACCCCCACCTATCACCCCATAGCCCCCTCATCCCCACCTATCACCGCATGCAAAGTTTATACAAAACTTTGAATGGGTAGGGAGGTGCTGTAAAAGTAAGGATTTTAATATGTTTGTGTTGTAATTTTTCTACAGGAATGAGTTGTGGCCGGGGGAAGCCATCATGGAAGTCTGGACTGGATGGAGAATAAAAGGAAAATTAATTACTCCAGTCGTAGAAAACATCTCCCGTAAGTCACTTATATGTCGGGAAACTGGTATCTACCCCTGTATGGTCACTCTATGGCTAGAATATTGGTAGTAGTGATAGTAGTAAAAATATGTTATATATTCAGGAACATATAAGTGGTAAAAGATGTAGCAGAGTTTAGTTTGATCATGATATCATGGCTTTCTGTGTTATCTGTGCTTATCTATAAACAAATTACATTAAAAAAACATGATTTAACATTCTGAGCCGCAATATCATGGTGCATTATCTGACAAGTTAATCTTTGTTACATCTGTGTTATTTATATGTGATATGTGGTCATGGTGTCAAGGTATTATTCAGTCACTATGTGGTGGTGATATGAGGACATGGTGTGGAGGTATTATTGAGTCACTAAGTGGTGGTGATATGAGGTCATGGTGTGGAGGTATTATTGAGTCACTAAGTGGTGGTGAGATGTGGTCATGGTGAGGTGGTATTATTCAGTCACTGTGTGTTGATGATATGTGATGGTAATATTTAGTCACTATGTGGTGGTGATATGCGGTCATGGTGTTGTGGTATTATTCAATCATTATGTGGTGGTGACATTGTGGTATTATTAAGTCATTATGTGGTGATGATATGTGATGGTATTATTTAATCACTGTGTGGTGAAAATTTGCGTCATGTGTGGGGTAATTATTTAAATTTTTTATAGCGTACATGATAGTATTGGTCTTGTAACTGGTTTTTGTTGGCAGAAAAGTATGGTGATAAATTGCACTTGTATAGCGGGATAATGCGGTGACTGTACACCCATTTATCCAAAGGGGTCATCTATAAAAAAAACGTCTTTATAGCTACTTGTATGGATTTTTCCGGCACAACATATTATTTTATATAAATATAACCTAAGAAACACTACTAACTCCACTGTTTTGCTTTGGAAATGTGGGTTTTTTTTCATACTGCACGAAGGATGAGAGGGCGCAGGCAGTGCGTTAGAGCTGGGGATTGTTTACCCCGACTCTGTGATAATGGCATTTCTTGTTTCTAGCTATGTTGTTTTTAAACAGTGAGAACTATAGTATTACAGAACTTTATGTGTAGTGGAGAAGTAACATTTTGGTCATATGGAAGAATTCTGTTCTGTGTTGAACTTTATGGCAATCTATAGCAAGTATATGGCATAAGTAGGGTATATATAACATAAGTAGGGTGGAAGACTACTAAGATATGTGGCAGGCACTGACAAACCACTCTGCCTTGGCAATATTATCTACATACATAAGAGCCATACACATACATTTATACACAAATATGTAATTAAATGGCAGCCATTATAGTATATGCTTTTCCATAGGATCAGAACAAGAGAATTTCAGACTTGAGATATTTTGACATCTTTATTAGGATAAAACCAATAAAACAACCATTATTTTGTGCTATATTTTCAATCTCAGTTTCACAATAGTCAAATTTAAATAGAAAATAAACGTTGTTGATGCTTCATTAATTGAAAGTAAAAAAAATAGATTTTTTAACAACTTTTAGCATTTACATAGAAAACAAGCAGAACTCGGGACTTAAAATTAATCCTTTCTTGTTTCACAAGCTACAGTTTTCCGTGGCTACAAGCACCACACTTAAGTTATTGCTGCAATGTTATTGTGGGATTTCCTGTTTATGAAAGTTGATACAAGAAAAAAGGAAGTCTGGAGATGAGGATTTGTTTCCAATAATTTGCCCAATATTGAATAGGAAATGAAAGCATTGGATGAAAAGCATATATTAATATATTAATTACATCCACTAGCCTGACACATAAGAATAAAAATGTGAGAAATCTAAAATTAAAGAGCACTGAAAAGTATACCATGAGCCTCAAAAACATTTTTATTCAATAGTCTAAACAGTAAAATATCAAACCAAATGTGGATGTAGTAGTGTTAGTAGAGTGACATGAACAATGGCCACTTAGCACCTACACTAGCCCTAAATGTGTCCTAGTGCACAAATCACAATGCCTTGTGGGATAAGAGCTGGAAACTCAAGCGCCCCCTATTGGATGTAACAAATCCTCGATTTGCTTCTGACTAACTGAGTCTTTGGAAAGCAAAAGGGATGTAAGACAAGCCAGCATAACTCATCTGCAGACATCTTTTTTGGGATTTTTGCCTCTTGTCAGTGCAGAGCAGAGCTTACTGGCTGCCTGGGTGGGAGGCAATGAGTGGCTCAGAAAGGGGAATATCTCTCCTTAGGGAGAGCACCATATAGGTGTGTGGGGATTTGAAATGGCCTTTTTGCACCCCACTAAGCATATGTATATCACAAGGCATCTGCTGGGATTTGGAGGGCCTCAATAGTTGGTCAAAGATATCTGGATCTTTAAAGGGTTTATTACAAAGGATAATATAAACACATTCAAAAGGGAGACCTAACAGACTAAGGGAGGTACAAAGAGAGGAGGTGGAGGTAGGAGAGACTAATGGGAGATAGTGAGTGCCTAGCTAGTCTTTTGAGAGGAGGTGGAGGTAGGAGAGACTAATGGGAGATAGTGAGTGCCTAGCTAGTCTTTTGAGTTCAATCTTATATACCAAGCACAAACACAAACATAGGGCGACAAGTATGTATTTTGGCGCCCAGACAACAATTTTTTGCGCGCATTAGTAGTGTAGAATGCGCCTGAATGTATGAACCTCCTCTACAAATCAGGCGCAGGTAGACTACTTTTAACTTGGTCTATGTTCCAGCAGTTGTGTGCCCAGTTTTGCCGTCCTCAGATCATAAATGTGCAGAATCATATGGTTGTGGTGCGACACGCTTCCATAATGCCCCCTATCTCAGGCACACTACAAAGTGTCACGGGCGCCCAATGATACACTTCATTTTGGAGTGTGCCTGGTTATAAATCTAGAGAACAGTGCATACATGTCGCCCATAATCCTTAAATTGCCCACGTCTGCAACCAAGGATGTCTTATCCATTGGGCACACTAGGCAGTTGCCAAGAGGCCTAACAAGCATAGGGGCCACAGGTGGTTGGAGATATGGATACATATTTTAGGTGTTATTTAGGTGTTATTTGGTAAATTTATAACCATCATTTAGGTATCCTACATAGAAAATTGCTTTATAGCTATTGATACATATTTATATAAAATGCATCATTTGATATAAATAAATTTTTATACACTATGGCAACTCCACTGTTTTGCAAACACACAGAAATGAACCAGCATCTCTGCAGGCAGCAAATGACAGATAAAAGCTAAATACATTATTTCGAAGAGCACTTCACAGTGCTCACTTGGGTAAGATTTGACACTACACCTTTTCTATTTTGAATTGGGACACCTACTCCACTGGGAATAGTATTATACATCTATTGATGTGTCTAGTGATTCGTCTATCTCTATGGTGTTGTCTTATCGTGATCATTTATCTATTATCATACCTTTAAGATATATTTATATATAAGACCATTACCCTGGGGGGGTGAGTTTTTTGACATTCTCTTGTCCTTTTTGGATTTTTATGAAACACGTGATATATGTTTACACTCAGAATTTTGGCTTTTAGTTGTTATACAATAAAAAAATGAAAATTTTTTATACCCAATACTCTCGCTTTGTTGTTTTATCTAATATGCTCTATGGGGAGGGGTTAATATGTGGTGGTATTACAATTGTAAACCCCAGTGTTATATTAAAAGTGGTTGGATTTTTGGATTGTGAACTCTGATTATGCAGTGGGTTTGAAGCTCTGTTTCAGAAACATAATGTTCCAACCATTCTAAACATATATTAAGAAGTTTAACCTTGCAGAATTTTGTACCTGTTTAAAACAAACAAAAACATGACCCCAACTTTTACTTCTTTATACAAGGGGGGACATGTATGAAAACTGTCTAGGTGTAAGATTTTCTTTGTTGCCCAAATCAACCAATCAGAGTTGATTTTTCTATATACCAATTTGGGATACATATTAGGCTAGTTTTTAATACACAAGCATAAAGGTAAAAAACACTGTTCTTATACAACCTCAATTCCAAAAAAGTTGGGACACTAAACAAATTGTGAAAAAAAACTGAATGCAATGAGTGGAGTGCCAACATCAAAATATTTTATTCAGAATAGAACATAGATGACTGATCAAACGTTTAATCTGAGTAAATGTAACATTTGAAAAGAAAAATATGTTGATTCAAAATTTTACAGTGTCTACAAATGCCCAAAAAGTTTGGACAAGTAGCAATATGTGGCTGGAAAAATGACATTGAGCATATAACGAACAGCTGGAAGACCAATCAACACTAATTAAGTGAATTGCCAACATGATTGGGTATGAAAAGAGCTACTTAGAGTGTCAGTGTCTCTCTGAAGCCAAGATGTAAAGGATCACCAATTCCACCATTGTTGCGCAGAAAGATATGCAGCAATACCAGGATGGTGTTACCCAGCGTAAAATAGCAAAGACTTTAAAGTTACATCATCAACCATACATAACATCATCAAAAAATTCGAGAATCGGGAACAATCGCTGTGCGTAAGGTCAAGGCCGTAAAACTTTTACTGGATGCTCGTGATCTCCGGGGCCCTTAAAACGTCACTGCACCTCAAACAGAATGCCATTTGTCAAGGAAATAACAGAAGGGGCTCAGGAATACTTCCAAAAAGCATTGTCAGTGAACACAATCCCCGTGCCGTCCGCCGTTGTCAGCTGAAACTCTACAGTCAAAGGGGAAGCATTTCTAAACAAGCTCCACAACCAGACCTTTTGCCCTGGGCCAGGGGTCATTTAAAATGGAGTGTGGCAAAATGGAAAACTGTTCTGTGGTCAATAGTCACGATTTGAAGTTCTTTATAAACATGGACGCCATGTCAACCGACCAGAGGGGACAAGGACAACCCAATTGTTACAACCTCCGTTCAGAACCCTGCATCACTGATGGTATGGGGTTGCATGTCTTGTGGCATGGGCAGCTTGCATGTCTGAAAGGCACCATTAATGCAGAGAGCTATGTTCAGGTTTTAGAACAACATAGCTCCCATCTGACGTCATCTCTTTCAGGGAAGACCCTGCATTTTTCAACAAGTTAATGCCAGACGCATTCTGCAGCAATCATAACATCATGGGTACGTAGGAGAAGGATCTGGGGACGAAATGGTCACCTGCAGTCCAATCTTTCACCTTAGAGAACATTTGGCGCAACATAAAGAGAAGGTGTGACAAAGAAGGCCTAAGACGATTGAACAGTTAGAGGCCTGTATTAACATGAATGAGAGAGCATTCCATTTCTAACTTGAGAAACTGGTCTCCTCTGTCCCCAGACGTCTGTTTGACTGTTGTAAGAAGAACGCGGATGCCACACAGTGAAAAACGGCATGGTCCCAACTTTTTTGGGGATTTGTTTTTTTGACGCCATGAAATTTTAAACAACATATTTTTCACTTAAAATGATACATTCCTCAGTTTCAACTTTTGAACTGTGATTTGTGTTCTAAATTTTAATATAATATTAGATGTTGGCACCTCCACATCATTGCATTCAGTTTTTATTCATTCATTTTCATAATTTGTTTAGTGTCCCAACTTTTTTGGAATTGAGGTTGCATGTTTCTTTCTATGATTGTCTTGTCTTGCTCATTGGTGATCTTAAATAAGTATATAATTTGTTCCTCATGCTATTTCCATACTCAGGCTAGTTCCACTAATCATGTCAGGTTAAATCACGACACTAAAAGTGTTAAATTGTGTTCTACAGGATTATCTTTTTATTTGTTATAGAGCTTACAACTATATTATATTAAACTTGGTAATTCATACTTATTAAAAATAATTGACCTATCCTGCTGTGCAAAAACAGGCAAAAAGCCCTCCCTTCCCTCCTATTCCATGCACTTCCCTGTAGTGGGTGTGACCTGAAAAGAAAATGATCTGGCTGCATTCACTCTTTTCAGCCTGTAGTTTAAAAGTGAATAGAAGTAAATACATTAGAGTAAGTCGAGGGGAGGAGGAACTGTTTGATTATCCTGCTGGCAGAACTTAATAATGGGAGCAGAGGACAGAAGTTCAAAGCTGAGGGGTTATGTACTGCTGTCATGAAAATGATGACTGCAGCTCTGTACAGTTCACATAGTGACTCAGGAGTCCTAACTATCATTATTATTATGACAGCAAATACAGAGCCATGGGGGGTGGCTAATGTCAGCACAATGTCTAGCAGTGATAACTGTAAAGGGAAGTTCTAGATTACACTGCAATCTGAGAGTTGTAGGAAAGAGATGCTGGAGAACTACTGACACTCCCACAAGCAGGAAGTTTCACAGCAAAGTGGGTTTAAAATAGATGAAAAGGAAGCAAAAGAAAAGAAAAGAAATGCATGAAGGTAGTGGAATAGCTTTACTTTTCCATATAAATGCTATTTATAGTGTTCTGTGACATCTTTAAACATCTTCAACTGCTGATTCAAATGAAGTTTTATCCCGGCAGCTGCAGTAGGAGGACAGCTATGTGTTATAGCCCTCTTTTAACTGGAGAGTTGAGTCAAGGTTAAGAAATAGTTTAAGTTGAATTAAAGAGTTTTCTGAGATTTTCGTAATTGTCACTAGTGGCTTGTCACCGCATGCATGTATGGACATGATAGCACGTGAGCCATGTATGTGACGCCACTGCAGAGAGAGTGATGGAGAACACCAGATCTCTGGCAGCGCTGCAACAGAGAGGTGGCGGCGAAGAAGAGTACCCATTAAATTCTATTTGAAGGCAGTCCCACAAACTATCAGGGTTTCTCAATCTCATAAAGTGCCTGTTATTATTAAAATTAATAATATGCATTTATACTGTAGATCACGTAGTCTAGAATGTGAAATCATCCAGTGTCCACCTCCCAGTTATCAACATTTTAGAAATTATATTTGTGGGCACTCTGTTGATTTAGAACCAGAGACTGTTGTGATCACGTGAATAAGTGACATCACAACAGAAATATTACAATGGCGCTAGTGCTCTTCCCTGTTGAGGAACTACTTTTTTCAAGCCAACATGTTTTACATTTTTCATCGCTCTTCAGATATCATGGCAACGAATCATGAAGCATACAGTGTCATTCGTGGTTTGATGTGTCACATGATATGTTTTGTACTCTCTAAACTGTGTATAAAATGCATGTAAGAGGATTGCATGCAGTGGGCTATATGATACATTGCTCTGTTTTGAGATTTAGGGCGACATATATGAACTAGGCACATAGAGGACAATTCTAAATAGTTTTAAAGCAGTGTAGAATTCGTCTGAATTTATGAATTTGTTCTACTGTGGGTCATAGATTTAGCACTTTCTAGTTCCACTATGACAATTCAGGCTCAGGTAAAACAATTGTAACTTGGTCTAGCTGTTCCAGCAGTAATGCAGCTAGTTTTGTCATCCTACAGTCACAAATGTGTAGAATACTGTTGTGGTGTGACACGCCTCCAGAACTCCCCCACATCTTAGACGCATTACAAAGTGTTGCAGGTGCCCCATAATACGCCTACATTTGTAGTGCGCCTGCTCATACATCTAGAGAACAGGACTGCGCCACTTTTTGGACTAAAAGGACACCACAATACTGGTGCAGCACGGTACATACATATCGCCCTTAGAGTTTTGCCCAGAATTTCCCTTTATTTTTTTCTAATTAATAGTTTTATCCAGTGTCGGACTGGGGGGTCTGGGGCCCACAGGGGAATTGATCTCGGGGGCCCACCCTACTGTACATGAAAATATTACCGGCCTCTCGGACATAAATGCGCCCATTTTACCACATAATACAGTGTGCAAAACAGAACTGTATTGTGTAGTACAATGTAGTCCCACATTTGTCAGTCTAACACATCATAGACACGTGGCTAAGTAGCTCCGTCCATATCCCACCACTAGCTGACCAAAAACAACAAAACTCCTCCACGTTTCCTTGGTCACGCACCTCACCACCTCTAAATAAACACCACAAGAAAAAAAGTCTAACTCCTATCACAGGGTCAGGTATTCCCTCACTTTTACAATCACAGACACATGTATGCTGCCACTGTACTCGCGCTGATATAACCCACAACACCGCCATATGGAGACCATATAGACGTCCAACACCAGCTCAGGTATAACCTACAACACCGCCATATAGAGACCACATAGAGGTCCAACACCAGCTCAGGTATAACCTACAGCACCGCCATATAGAGACCACATAGAGGTCAGACACCAGCTCAGGTATAACCTACAACACCACTATATAGAGACCACATAGAGGTCAGACACCAGCTCAGGTATAACCTACAACACCATTATATAGAGACCACATAGAGGTCAGACACCAGCTCAGGTATAACCTACAAGACCGCCATATGGAGACCACATAGTGGTAAGACACCAGCTAAGGTATAACCTACAACACTGCCATATAGAGACCACATAGAGGTCAAACACCAGCTCAGGTATAACCTACAACACCAATATATAGGGACCACATAGAGGTCACTCTCTGTTCTCTTGCGAGATTCCCAATTTTTTGAAGATTATCTCACATAGAGGTCAGGCACCAGCTCAGGTATAACCTACAACACTACCATATAGAAACCACATAGAGGTCAGACACCAGCTCAGGTATAACCTACAACGCCACCATATGGAGACCACATAGAAGTCACATAAGCTCCAAAAAATTGGGAATCTCGCAAGAGAACAAAGAGTGACATTTGATCACTATATTTACTATTTTGCCATAGGCAAACTTAAACTCTATCAGTTCTCAATCTATAAAACACTAAAACGTAACTTTTATTATATATAACTCTTAACCTCTATGCACACTATTTAAAAACCTGATTTCTGACCTCATCATTTAACCCTTTTTGCTTCTGAAAGAGGGAATAACTCCCTTTCTATTATCAAGTCTGGTGGAGCACCACCTATTAACAGGAGAGCCTTATATCTATAGCAAAGTACTAGCTCCAGTAAGAGATCCCAAGCCTACTACTTGGGCAGTCGTCCCTAATCTCATGGACACAGAACACATAAGGCCCCCTTGTGACACCCCTGCAGCGGTAGACAGAGGTGAGAAATCACAATTTAAAATGTCATATCTGACCTGCCCAACATGTTTCGCCAGCTAACCTGGCTTCATCAGGGATTAGTGGTCCGATCACATGTGGTGTAAGCTCACTTCCCTTTATATCATGTTAGGTACACCCCCTATTCAGGTGCTCACCAATTAGCCATCAGAGAATCCATATAAAACCCACTCCCCCTTCCGCTCTCCTGCACGCACACTCATAATATGTCCTGCTAAAACTGCCACCATGCTCCCATTAACAGCAATCCTCAGGCAAATTCGCCATCTCCATAACAGGCTTGCGCCCCATCTTACTGTACTGCCCGTGCCAACGCACTGCACCAACAGACACCTCAGCCCTGACTGTGATGGGCTTCCGTCTTATTTCTCTCATATTATTGCAACTGCGTGCTTCACCTACAACGGACTGAGCAGAATAGGTGTTACATTCCACAGCACACTACCAGCTTTATCAGCTCCCATAAGCCCCCTCTCTACCACATCTAATATGCATATTCAATGGGAATATAGAATTCACTGTACAGTACACCACTGTCATATTATCTTCCCATAAAGCACTTCTCGTATATATCTAATATACATATTCATTTTAAACCCTTAATTTCATACCATTATTAAAAAACCGGGGGATTTCTTCCCCTTTCATAAAATTTTTAACCCCCTTTTGTCTAAAGGGGGATCCATCCCTTTCCTTTAATCCCCCCGGTTAGGCCCACCACCTATAAAACAGAGAGAAAAAAAAAACCCAATGCAAAGTTACTGGGCCCCAGAAAGGGGGGCCCCCAAAACCCAAAAATTGGGCTACCCTTCCCCAAAATTTTTTCAGGGTACAAAAGAAATATTTTTGACACCCTTTTGAAAAAGGTAAAAAACCGGGGTAAGGAAAAGGGGGTGGTTCCCCAAATTTAAAGTCAAAAACCGGACCCCCCGCCATTGGTTTCGGCGGGCTACATGGCCCCCAAAAGGTTTTAGAATCTTTTTTCAAAAAAACTTTGGGAACTCTCCCCTTTTAAAAAACATTTTTAAGTCCCCCATTTCCCAAGGTGTAAAAAATTTTGCCACCCAACCATCCTTAAAAACCCCCTCCCCTTCGCCTCTCAGGGGAAACAATATAATTGGGCTAAAACCCCAAACCCAAAATCCCCTTCAACAGGGAAAGGGGGCAAAACCCAAAAGGAAAGCCCCCTTTTTTCCCATAAAGGTTTTGGCCCCCCAATTTAAAAACCGTATTTTTTGCCCCAAAACCCAAAAAAACCACCCAAACCTGGGCCCACTGGAGGGTTGGGGCACCTGAAAATTAAAACTGTTCCCCAACCGGAATGGAGGAAATTTACTTTCCCCAAAAAGGGGCAAAAACCATTTTATAAAAGTTCCCAAAAAAAAAGGGGTTCTTGCCCAATTTAAATTGAATATTCTGGGAATTAAATTTAAAACGAAAAGTACCCAAGCCCAAATTTTTTTCCCCTTTAAGAACTTTTCCTTATTTCAAATTTTTCCCCTTTTTAAAAAGGGTTGCGGCCCTTTTGGTACATGTTTTTAAATTGTCCCCCCCGGGGGGGTTTACTTATTTTCAAAAATTTTTTTCCAAAAACCCAACTTTTTTGGGTTCATGTAATTTTAACCTTTTTAAAAAGGGGTTTCCTTTTTGGGTTTTGCCCACCCCCCCCCCTTTTGGCCCTTAAAACCCTTTCCCATTTGGGTTTTTTTTTTTTCCCTACGGTAGATTGGGGCCCCCCATTTTTAACCGTCACGTTTAAAAGAAGGAAAATAAAAGGGGGGCCCCCTTTTGAAAAAATCGGGGCCTTTAAACATTTCATCAAGTTGGGGAAACCAGAGCCCCAAAGACCATGAGGAAGATAAAAATAAAGCTTTTGGGGTTTGATTGGAATTTTTTTCAAAAGGGGGGTTAGGTTTTAAATTAAAATCCCAGATGCCGCCCCCGCCAAACACCCATTTTGCATAATCTTTTTTCAAAAGGGGGCCAAAAAAACCCTTAAGGGGAAAAAACAATTTTTAACATTTTTGGAAAGGGAAAGGGGTGGCCCCCAATTTGTTTTTTTTCCCCCCATTCTCACAGGAAAAAAGGGTATTTTGAGGGGGGACCCAAAAAGGGGGGGGGAGGGGGGGCCCCAGGAGGGAGTTTGGGAGGGGAAGGAAAAAAAACCCATTTGGAATTTTAAAAGGGGGCCTTCCATTTTTCATAAATTAAACCGGGCTTTTTTTCCACTGAGTACTTAAATCTTTTTAATTTCATGTTTTCCTTTAAAATGGGGTTTAAAATTTTTGGGAATTCCCTGTTAAATTAAATCTGAAAAAAAAAAACCCCTTGCATTTGGTTTTTTTTTTTTTATTTTAAGTCTGTTTTGCCCATTAAGGGCCTTTCTTAATTAAAAACTAATGGGACGCCCTTTCCCTTTCCCCTAGTTTTTTAAACAGTTCACAAGAATTTAACCCAACCCAAAATTTTTTTCCCATTATGAAAATTTCCAAAATGTTTTTTTCGCTAGGGGATTCAACCTCTACCCCTTTACAAACTCGAGTTTCGAGACCCGACCCCGAAACCCCTGTAGGGTTTTTTCCCCCCTTTGATTTTGGGGCAACTAAAATGGCCCCTTTTAAATCCCCTCTGGTTTTAAAAATTAAAAGAATTGTTATTTTCAAATCTTCTCTTATCAATGGGATTAAAAAATTTTCTTTGGGTTTTCCATATAAATGGACAGTTTGAACGGGTTCCCAAAGGGGATAGGACCTTACCCCCCGGGACTGAAACCCAGGGGTTTTTGGCCATCTCCCCAAAATGCTATGTAAAATTAAACCCTAAGATTTTTTCCCTTTATAAGTGACACAAGGATTTTTTTAAGGGAATCCCCTCAAGAAAATTTGGAAATCTCCCTTCAAATTCCCAATTTTCTTTAAAAAAACTCTTTTTTTCCATTGGCTTTTATTATAAAAGGGTACCTATACAACAAATTTAAAAATCATTTTTTTTTTTTATTCTTTTTATTTAAATTAATAAATGCCCCTTTTGTCACGGGGTCAAACCCCATTTTAAATTTCCTTCCTCAAACATTTTTTTGGGTTTCCCCTTTTCCCTAAAAACGTCTTTTAAAATTTTTATACTTTCTTTTTTTAAAAACCCTTTTTTTTGGGGAAACAGTTTCTTGAGCCCCCCAAAAATTTGGCCCTAGGGGTTTCCCCTTTTTTTTTTAAAAGGGGTGGATCCCCTTAAGAAAAATGTAAAAAACTATTGGGTAGCCGTTTTTTTCCCGAAATTTCTTTTCTGAATTGCTTTTTTTTCTTTAAAAATTAATTTCAAATCCAAAAAAAAAAAATTTTTCCCTTTAAATTTTCAAAACTTTGTTTTTCCATCCCAATTTCATTACATTGAGTCTAGATACAAAATCCTTTGAAAAAATTTTTCACTACCCCCCCAAAAAAATTCAAAAAAAATTCAAAAAAAGGCCCCCCCCAAAATAAAAACCCAATCTGTAAATTTTTGAAAGGTGTTCAGAAAAAACAATAGCATCCTCCCCCCAAACCCTAAAAATAGATTAGAAAAACCCTTTATGCTGTTTTTTGATAAAAGGGGCCATCAACAAAAAATATTTTTTTTCCCAAAACAAAATCCAAAAATGTAAAACAAAACATTGTGTTCCGAAAATTGTGTACCTCTTGTGTTAAAAAAATATTGATTGCTTCGGGCCCAGAATGTCTGATGTTACGTATAGGTTCAACGTCTAAACTTGCAAAAAGGTATTCACTCCCCACAATCTTTAAATTCTCACACATTTTCTTTGTGTCTTTAAGATATAAAGGAAAGGCCATGAAAAAGGGCATCAGTATACATCAACATATTGCTGGTTTCCTTTATTAAATTGTTTCTACCTGAGGACTGTCTTCCGGGTTTTGGGCCCAAAAAATTTTTATGCATTTTGGGGAAATGCAAAAGGTAGCAATAGGGATTCACATTTAGCATAAATTTTTCCCTCCCATAATTATTTTTTCTCAATTCCAACAAAACCCTTTTTAATTTTCAGATACTCCTTGGGTTTTGGTTCTTTTGGGAAAGCCTCTCATAGTTTCTAAATCACCAAGTTTCTCTCAACCACCTCTATAGTATTTTTATTTAAAGAAATATTCCCCCATTGTCAGGGGTTTTGATTACATTCCCGTTAATTGTAATCTGAAAATGCTCTTTTCCCCCATTTTTTTTTTTTAAAGAAGAGGGTTGTCGTTAGGGGCAGTTTCTTTATATCTTGCGTTATATTCCACAAACGTACCCAATAAATTAATTGTGAAATCGGGGGTGTATCCTAGTTTTTGGGTTTTAAAAATTTTCAGGTATATCTAAAATTTTGGGGGTCTCCTTCACTTAAACCCCTGAATTGTTCAAGATCCCCCAAAAGTTTTTTTCATTTCCCAAATTTTTTGGGTTCAACATTATTTTCATTTTAGATATTTATGTAAAGCCAACTTTTTACATGGGTCAACACCAGCTGGGTTAACCTCAACCCCTATGGAGCCCACATAGGGTCGGCCCCAGTTGGGTAAAACCCTACAACACTGCCATATGAGATACATAGAGGTCGGCCCCACATCGGGTACATCACATTACAGTAAATACGCTTGACCAATATAGAATAAAATAATCCCTGCTCAGGGACTCCTGGGAGTTTTTTATTGATGATCTTCTCTTCTCTCATGATTTGTTCTTATTCCTTTTTTCTGCATCCGTTCCCCCGCCATGATGACTTGTCCGGCCCCCACTCATCCCTCAAAATTAACACAAATATTTAGAATCCCAATTTTCCGCACCTTTTTTCCTATTCCCCCCTCTGTAAAAAACTCCCAGGGTGGGGGGGGGGTACAAGCCAAAACTTGGGGGGCCTAGTATCTAAGGGGTTGGAGGGGGGGGAGAGGACAACCCCCCTGGGATAATGCTACAATTGGGCGTTTCCCCTCTAAATTATTTTACCGGAAAGTGGGAAAACCCTGGGTAGTAGGCAAATAGGCAGGCCCCAGGTAACTGATAGGCCCTCTTTAGGTAGTAGATCCGCTGGAAAAGTTTGGAAGCCCGGCCCCAGGAGGTTGGGTGGGTACCAGCCGGGTGGGTAGGTAAAACACCCCCGTTGATAAGCGGGGCCCCCAGTTAGGCAATTGATAGGCTACAGTTAGGTTGGGGGCCCCCAGTTTGATAGCTGTGGGTAGGTGTTCTGAGTCCCAATTAGTTGGGGTAGGTAAGTGGCTGCCCCCCGGTAGGTAAGCTTAGGGAGTTAGGGTCCCCCTTTATATAGGGTTCAAGCAGTTAGGGGAAACCCCCTTTTGGAGTATACACAGTTTGGGGCCCCTTTAGGAAGATACAGACAGTTAGGGGCTCCTTTAGGGAGTATACAGGCATTTAAGGCCCCTTAAGGGTATACAGGGGTTTGGGGGCTCTTTTAAGTAGTTAACAGGCGTTAGGGGGTTTTTTTAGGTGGGAACAGGGGAAAGTTAGGGGCCTCCTTTAGCTATGTGCAGGAAGTCAGGGGCCCCCTTTTTAATTTAGGTAGCAGGGGCCCCCCTTTTGTATTTGGTTAGGGGCCCCCCTTTTGGGAGCCCCGGGGGCCCCCTTTGGGGTAGGGCCCCCCCCTTTTTGTAAGACAGGGGCCCCCTTTTTGTAGCCAGGGCCCCTTTTGGGCCGCCCCCTTTTAGCCCGGGCCCCCCTTTTTTAGCCGGGGCCCCTTTTTGTGCCAGGGGCCCCTTTTTTAGCTGGGCCCCCCCCAGGGAGAGGGCCCCCTTTTGGGGCAGGGCCCCCCCTTTAAGCTAGGGCCCCCTTAGTTAGTCAGGGCCCCTTTAGGAGTCAGGGCCCCCCTTTTGATAGTCAGGGCCCCCCCCTTTATGTAGTCAGGGCCCCCCCTTTGGGTTTCCCGGGCCCCCCCTTTTGGTACCAGGCCCCGTTTGTTAGCCAGGGCCCCCTTTGTTTGCCAGGGCCCCCCCTTTAATAGCAGGGCCCCCCTTTTTTACCCAGGACCCCTTAGAGCCGGGGCCCCCCCCTTTGATAGCCCCGGGGGCCTCCTTTGTTGCCCGGGACCTTTTAAAGCCAGGGCCCCCCCCCTTTGATACCAGGGCCCCCTTTGTTAGCCCGGCACCTTTTCTAACAGGGGCCCCCCTTTTGGGAGCCAGGGCCCCTTTTTAGCCCGGGCCCCCCTTTAGATAGCCAGGCCCCCTTTTGTTTGCCGGGGCCTTTATCCCCCCCCCCTTTTGGTAGCATGGCCCCCTTTTGTAGCCAGGCCCCCCCTTTAGTAGCCGAGCCCCACTTTAGATAGCCAGGGCCCCCCCCTTTAGATAGCCAGGGCCCTTTAGTGCCAGGGCCCCCCCCCCCCCCAGTTTTTAAAAAAAAAAAAAAAAAAAAGCCACTTTCCTGGGTCCGGCTCCCGCTCCTGCCCCTCCACCCCCGCTGTCTCCTACTGCCCCCCCCTGCAAGGGGGCGCGGTGACGCTGGCCGCGCCCGGAGCCCCGGGAGGGGGCAAAATTTGTCCCCAACCCCGGGCCCTTTTCTGACGTTTGGGAACAGGGCCCGGGAGTTCAGAGACCGGATGCGCGGCTGGGCTCCGGGGAGCGGTGGAACCGATCCCCCGGCGGCCCAGTCCGAGCCTGGTTTTATCCATTAAAGTAGTATTTAAAATAAATCTATTAAATAAATGTTATAGCATTCACACATCACCAGCAAGTATTATAGTGGTGCCATAAAGGTCAATTTACAAAGTAAAAAAGAAAACCTTCTGCACAGTATATTTGATGTCTATAATAAAACACAGATGGATGCTAGAAATGATCGCACTCTCAAATCACACAATGACTCTTGTCATAAAGGAAGATACAAATTATAAATCAAAACCTTTTATTTGCCAGATTACCCAATCAATTATTCCATAACACATATGTAGCAGACTGAAGGGCGATACAGTTATGAGCACAAATTGCTGCCAGGAACTTTCTAATTGAACATCTAAAGCACATATGACGTGGCACTCTACAAAGTCTGCACTAAAGCCCTCTAGAGATGTTTTAAATGTTGCAAGAAAATACTTAATAAAACCCTTCTCTACAGGCTTGAACATTTTTCCAAGTGATTCAAGTGCTGAAGACTGTTCACTAAGAAACTCAACATTAGAATTCAGCAGCAAGATTTAACCATCCTTTCATCAAGTCTGGCATATCCAAATAATAATTTTTCCAAAACACAGCACAAGGTTGAGAAGACTGTAAAATACAGTATACTATCCATGCGCCACAAGGACAATGATTTAACAGTCGGATCATAAAAATGATCTCAAGGGAAGTTGTTTTGCTGCTAGGCTCGTGAATATATGCAAATGCTGCAACAAACCTGAAAAAATAATGACTGACCATGAAGGTAATAGATCTCAGTACAACATAAATTGCACAGTAAGGTTACCTTAAGGAAAGGAATATAAGGCAGAGAATATACAGATACTACATGTGCAAGTAAAAGAAGAAAATATGGGCGCGCTCACACGGCATAGGACAAATACCGGCCGGTTTGCCGGCCGGTATTTGTCCTGTTTTGCACCCGTCCCCACGGCCGTGGGGGGAGGGGGGGGGCTTTCCTCTGCGATGAGCGGAGAAAAGGGAGAAAAGCCCTCCACCCTCCAATTGAGAAGCACATATTCCGTCCGAAAACCGGACGGAAGATGGTGCTTGCTCAATGCTTTGCCGCCGGACCGCCGGCAGCAAAACCGCCGTGCGGAAAGCCTGTGCAGTGGGGACTGCTGCACGAGTTTTCCATAGAACACAATCGTGCTCATTTTCGCCCGGTTTTTCAGGCGGTCTGAAAAACCGCAAACCGGCTGAAAAACCGGCCGAAAACCCGTGCCGTGGGGAAATGCCCTATAGGTTGTCCAGATGACTGGTTTATTTTTTAATACCATACTGCTGCCATGTCAAAACAGAAAAACTACTCACCTCCCCTCTCACCTTGGATCCAGCACTGTGCTGTCCTCACGATCTGCCAGTCTTCTGTTGTCTTCTGGTCTTGATTTAGTCATGTGCATCACCATTAGACTTAAAGCCGGGGGGAGGTTGGACAGGTAGCACTGGATCCTTGGTGAGAGGAGATTTAAGTATAAGTTTTTTTAAAAAATCTTTATATGGCAGCAGTTTGGTAAAAAAATTTAAAAAAACTCTTTATTGCAAAAAAATTGTGTATTCTGAAAATATATTTTCTGGAATACTTGTCACAAGGTTTGGAAAGGAAAACTTAAAGGGGCATTTCAGTATTAAGGTTAGAATCTTAAAAAAAGGGCCCCGGCAGGGTCATTGCCCCAAAAAGAAGCCCCAAAAATTTTGCTGTCTTTCTGCATGGTAGGAAAATCGGGCTTTGTGCTGCCCAGGGCGTCCTAGGTTTTTTTATTCGGGGCTGGGGCCCGAATAAAAACCCCCTGTCCCCTGAGTCTCCTGGGCCCAGGCCGCTGCCCATGGGCTGGAGCACCGATGGCCCCTTTAGCTGCAGTGCGTCCCTGGACGCCTGCGTGTGGGCTTCTGCGGAGAAGGGGGCGAGCGTCCCGCCCCGCAGACAGTGTGGACCCGAGTCCCACACCCCCGGGGCGCCGGGTCCCCACAGCGTGGGACCCGCGCGGCCCCCTGCGCCTCAGCCGGCAGGGCCGGGTGACTCAGTATCGCGCGCTGCCGTCCTCGGGGCCAGCGCTATAGGGTGCGCCCGAGGAGTGCCCGGGGGGCGCGGGTGAGGGGGACGGAGCCCGCTGAGGGGGAGTTTTGGTGGTATGAATGTTTTTATTTTTTATAGCGTTTACCTGCCTCGGCCCTATATATGCTTTTGGGCCCTTAAAAGTGCCTGAGCCCCCTATCCCTGCCTGGCCCCTTAATGTGCCTGTGCCCCCATAATGCGCCGGGGGCCCCCATACCCCGCCGTGGCCCCATATACTGTGTGGCCCCCATATCCCTGCCTGTGGCCCCCCTGTCCCCGCCTGGGCCCCCCCATACTGCCGTGGCCCCTATCCCTGACTGTGGCCCCCCTTCCCCGCTGGGCCCCATAATGCCTGTGGCCCCCTATCCCTGCTGTGGCCCCCCTTTCGCTTGGCCCCCTTTTTCCCCGGGTGTGGCCCCATATGCTCCTGTTTTTTTTTCTAAATGCCTGCCCGTGGCCCATATCCTGCCCGTGGCCCCCAAAAACTGCCCTGGCCCCCATATCCTGCCCGTGGCCCCCATATTCCAGCTGTGGCCCCCATATGCTGCCCGTGCCCCCATAATGCCTGCCTGTGGCCCCCATATCCCGCCCGTGGCCCCCATACCCGTGGGCCCCCATATGCTGCCGTTCCCCCATAAGTCTGCTGTTCCCCCCATTCTGCCTGTGGCCCCCCTACCCGCCCGTGGCCCCCTTGCTGCCTGTGGCCCCCTATCTTGCTGTGGCCCCCCCAAAGCTGCCTGTGGCCCCCCATAGCTGCCCGTTGCCCCCAAACCCTGCCTGTGGCCCCCCTTGCTGCCTGTTTCCCCCCTAAAGCCTGCCTGTGGGGCCCCCATATCCCCGCCTTTGGCCCCCATTATGCCTGTGGCCCCCCTATACTGCCTGGCCCCCCCTATACCTGCATGCCCCCCATATACTGCCCGTGGCCCCCCTATACCTGCCTGTGGCCCCATTTTCCGCCTGTGGCCCCCATATATGCCCCGTGCCCTATTTTGCTCAGTGCCCCCATATATTGCCTGTAACCCATTTACTGCTCGTGCCCCCATATATGCCCCAGTGCCCCTTTTTACCTGCTTGTGGCCCCCATTATGCTGTGGCCCCCAATAGCCTCAGTGCCCCTTATGCCCGGGGCCCCATTTTACTGCCCCGTGCCCCCTATTACCCTGTGGCCACTTATACCCGCCCTGTGGCCTATAAAACTGCCTGTGCCCCCCTTTACTGCCTTTGGCCCAATACCTCCCGTGACCCCTATTTTTCTGCCTCAGTCTCTATTCCCGCCCGTGGCCCTATATATTCTCAGTGCCCCTATTTACTGCTGTGGCCCATATCCTCCTGTGGCCCCCCTATCCCTGCTGTGGTCCCCCAAAATACCCCGTAGCCCCCATATATGCCTCAGTGCTCCCATTTACCTGCCCCCTTCCCCATTTTAAACCCGCTGTGGCCCCTTTACTGCTTTATGCCCTATATACCTAATGAGGGGATGTATACCTATAAATTTAAGGAGTTGCTGGAAATGTGAGGATTTAAAATTTTGTGTCCAAATCCTCAGGGGAAAAAGTATTGGCCGGAGCAAACAGCATGAAGGTGAACCCGGGTGGAGAAAAAAAGGGAAAGTGAACGACGTGATCAAAAGACGTCTCGGTGAGTCA
This sequence comes from Phyllomedusa bahiana, assembly GCA_025379985.1. Lineage (NCBI taxonomy): Eukaryota > Metazoa > Chordata > Amphibia > Anura > Hylidae > Phyllomedusa > Phyllomedusa bahiana. The sequence continues at coordinate 27,964 of JAODAL010008174.1, read as the reverse complement.
CCAAAGGTAACGCCAATCCTTATATTTTGCAGAGGTCTACATACAAAATGTTATGAATACATGGTCATGTTTGGGGGTGGATATGAATCAGAACGTTACGTGATAGTAAATGGGGGGGTTGCGTTGGTCGGGTCTGGCAGGTTATTTGAGCCTTAAGTGTTATAGTTTGGGGTCCTGCTTTTGTAGGAGTGTTTTTGTAGCCCCCAAACACTTGTTGGTAGATTTGCCCCCTGTGTGGTGGTGTTTTTTGACTGTTTTGGGGTATTGTCTATGAGGTGAGAAATTTTGAAAAAATAAATTTGTCATTGGGGATTTTTATGTACAGTGACTCTGAGGAGATGGGCAGGATTGTGTGGGGTGTGCAGAAATTAGTGCGGAAACAGAAGGTTTTTCTCTGTAAAAAAACATCCCCAGTTCCATGAGGCGTGAAAAATGTCGTGTGCCCCCCCCTACCCGAAAAACACAAAGGGCCGAGCCCCCGGGTGTTTTAGGACCCCAGCAACGCCCTGTGCTGCCCATGGGGTAAAAAATACTATTCCCTCATGCATCACTTCATCTTTGGCTGTTGAATGGCAAGTCTTTTACCATTTGTATCCCTTTAAAACGTTTTCTCACTACAAGGATTGCTTTTTTTTTAAAGATCTTGCAAAAAAAAAATCACTTTGCAATATAGTCCATTAACAGTGCCCTACCTATTCTGAGATACCCCCTCTTTTTATGGGTGATCAAAACCCCAAAGGTTTCGTTTTACCCTACAAACTGTTTGATAAACCCCCTGATGGGGGCATCCCAGAAAGGTTGTATAGTTTCAGACCTGGTTCTATTTGCAGCCTATTTGGAAGCCATTTAAAACACGGCATAAATTTTAAAAGGGAAAACCAAGGGGAAAACAGAACTGAGGTAAGATGAATCAGTATAGTGAGACAATCCCTTTAAAGAAAGTCTGCTAGGCCCTGTGCAAAATTTGTTGTCAGTATCCACAGATTCAAGTGCATGTTTATTTTTTTCTGCCCCATCACTATTTAGCACCAAATATGCTAATTACCCTATAGGTTGTCAACTTGTTGGTCACCACCATTCTGTTCTGAATTGGAAGCGCACACAATTCTCAAGGCGTTATGAACCTGAATAGTAAACGTCCCCTTGACAGATATTAGTGTTATACTGCCCTTTATGTAAAAATGACCTGCACCCTTTTCCTTTAAGTTTCTGATTTGACATCTAAAAATGCATATGATATTTGGGGATTTTTTTTCCCAAATTTTTGGGCAAAGAAAGGTGCCCTAAAACAAAATTTTGGGACTTTTTGTTATTTTTTTTTGGATTTTTCCATGCAGTTTAAATTTTTAAATTTTAAAAAATTTACAAATGCAAAAATTTCCCAATAATTTTTAATTTTTTTTTTTGTAAATTTTTTTGTTTTTTTTAGTCCCCTTGGGCCCAATTTTTCACAGGGGGCAAATGCGGGACGAAAATTCCAGCCCGAAAATTACGCCCCAAAGTGCGGCAATTTACGGGCTAAAATCCGCCCCAGAAAACTACGGAAATTCCACAGTTTGATAGAAAAACCATGGATTACGTCTCCTCTCCCTGCTGGGGCGAATACGCTGGGGGGGGGAGAAAATTTCCCACATGTTTTCGCCCCGCTGGAAATTGTTTTTCTTAGGGGCCGGGGGAAGTCCCGGCCCCCTGCTCCTCCCCCGCTCCCGCCCTCGGCCCGGGGCGAAATTTAAGCCCCGCATTTAAACCCAAATGTAAACATAGCCTTAAGGTACCTGATTACGGGGAAAGGGATTCCATTTGTTTCCCTTTCTGAAATTACTAATGTGTTGCAGATCAGCTTTAAAATTTAAAAAGGGCTCTTCATTACACCCTGCGGGTTTTGTAATAGAAAGCTTATGTAAAAAGAGCTGTCCAAATTTGGCAGTTTTCAGCAGAAAAAGAGTCCAGCTTATTCATGGCAATTTGTTACCCCTGCCCCCCAAAGGCTACCCCCACCCCCCTGGCGGGTCATTCACTTTTTTTCAAACATTCAAAGTAATGGGTTAATCAGTTGTTAGGTGGGCGGGGCTACCCTTTCGGTGGGCGGGCATGAATTAACTAAACTTTTTAAAAGACTCTTTTCAGGCTGAAAAACTGCAGATTTGAGCTTTAAAAATATCTAAAAATACGCTTTTACAGAATAAGGGACACAGGTGGAAACAGCAGGTCTGTTCATTTGTTGTGCTGCCCTTTCGAAAGGGGGGGCATTTTCTTTTGACGGTTTCTTTAAGTCGGGGGCTATGAAAAAAAAACCCTTTTCTTTTTCAGATTCTGCATTTTTTGCCAGGAAAATAGCATACATGCAATGCAAAATTTTTTTTTTTTTTTTTTTGGGTTTTGAAAACCAGGGATGAAGCAAAACAGCCCCATTACAATTTCACTGGTGTTTATCGTGAGACTGATTTGTCTATATATATAGACACAGCAAATTAAACACCGGTTTTGAATTGCAAAAAATTGAAAAAGCCATTTTCGTTTACTTTGTTTTTCCCAATTTAAATTTAACAGTACATTACATTACATTACAATACTGGACATCCATAGTATTGTAGTGTAAAACTTCTTAAATTTATTAGACAATATGTAAAATAGCTACAGCCATATTGTCAAGAATATTTTAAAGTTCACAGAAAATGCCTGCGCATTTCGAGCGTGTATGCTCTTACTCATGGCTTGGCGTACCCAGAAAAACCCTGTGAAATCTAAAAGAAAACATGGATCAATAAGGACACAGTATCACAAATGATGCAATTAGTCAATTGTATATATTAGTCAATTGTATATATACAGAGGATAACAAAAAACAAAGAAAACATTTTGAATGAAACAAAGGGAAACACTTGAATGAAACAAATAAAACATTTTAAAATATAAAATATATAAATAATAAACCCAGACCAAAAAATTTAAAACCCTTTGGGGGGGGAAACGGGTTTATTTCAAAATAACAGCTTTCCCCCAGGTCCCCAAAGGAATTGGGATATTCCACAAAGTGTTTTGTTGCCCCTGTAAAAAGGGGTCTTTCTTTTCTGGCTAGAAAAAGACTTTTGCTATTTGCGGGTTTTTAAAGGAGTTGTCTCCCTACAGATTTTCAAAGGAGGGCAGGAATAAAATACTCTGCCACTTTGGTTCAAAATGACTAATTTGCACGCTTTGCTTTTTTACAGCTCTGTGCTGTGCTGTGCTTTCAGTTGTTTAATTAGAACGATTAGTTTCTCAAACTACTAACGGGGGACTTTTTATTGCCCCTCAAAAAAACCCCTAATTATTTTTTGGGTTTATTTTAATAAATCAGTTTTTAAAATGCCCCCAGCGGGCCCACTCCCAATGACCTGGGTAAATGACAAACTCACTGTTATCTAATTGAACAACAGAAGGGGGAGAATTTTTTTCAGGTCAGTTACTGGGGAAACTGAAATACCCAGGGGGTCAAAAAATTCATTGGGTATCTCCTTAGGGAAAACAGAGGAACAAAGAAATTTATTTTTGGAAAATGTTTTTATTTTGGTGTTTTTTTAAATTTTGGGAAAGTATTCTTTGTAGCGGGGAAAACCACTTTAAGTTTACGGGGTGGGTTGGGGTTCCCCTTTTTTAATTTATTTTCCCCACAGGGTTAAAAAAAATAGCATTTTTTGTGTTGCGTTCAGGAAATTTTTTTTTTTTCCCTTAAAACTTAGAAGGATTGTTTTTAGTAACAAGAGTTTTTTGTTTTTAAAGTGTATATTTAAAACAAAGTGAAAGGAAAAGCCCGCCAAAGGAAAAAAATTTCCTTTTGCGGAAGAGAAAAGTTCTGTGTTGTGAAGAGAATAATATCACTTGGTGATAGTAAATTGCCTAAAGTGCACCCCATAAGCACCCACAGTTAATTCCTTTTTTAAAAGTTTTTTTTTAAATTTTAAAATTTGTTTAAAAGTTGGAAAAATTTTTAAAAAAATTATCTTTCTCACCTCAGGGGAAATCCAAACTATATGGAGTTGAGAAAATTATTTTAGATGAATGATCAATGTCGGATTTATTTTTATTTTTGCTTTTATCCTGTGTATTTTGAAATATCTTTTTTAAAAAACTTCTTGTTTTACATTTATCAACAACTTTACGGGCTCTTGTCAGCATCCATTCCTCGTAACCCTTAGCTCTGAGTCTGTTGTCTAATTGATCACATTGTAAATGCATGGTATCTCTATCGGAACCGGCTCTTACAGTGTGAGTAAGCTCACCAATTAGGATAGACTGCACAACATGTTTGGAGTGACAAGAAGCTGCGATTAAAATTTAGTTTTTGCCTGCTTCAGGTTTTCCCGTTTCAGGTTTTGGGTTTCTTTTTTTTGGGCAGTTGACAATTCCTGAAAACGTTTGTTTTAAAAAAAGTACCCGAATCATAATGTGTAGAGGCCAAAAATTTTAAGTCCAAATTATTATTGTTGGCAAAGCTGACAAAGTCTGGTCTGGTATGGATGCCATATCATAATAGCTACTGTAAGACTTTTCAATGACAATTTTCCCCAAATTTTTTTATACTGTGTCCCTTTTTTGGGCCTGGATTTCTTTTTTAAATTTCCCCGGTTTTTCTAAGGCACAAGCTGAAAATGCGTAGGCATTCCCTATGGACTTTACACTGTTCTTGGCAATATGACTATAGCTATTTTAAAAATTGTCTAATTTTAAATTTTAAAAAAGTTTTTTCTTGCAAAACTAAATTTGGGTGTCCTGTTTTTCTACCTTTTTACCTGGTGTTTAATTTGCTATGTCTATAAGGGGAAATTAACCCGCGGAATGGTGGGGTACGGATTCCAATTATACTACAAATATAGATTGGAATGGTGGTGAGTTTTCCCCTTTTTTGTATATATAATATATATTTATTTATATAATAAATTTTATATATATATATATTAATATATATATATTTTTTGTGTGTGTGTGTTTGTAAAAATGCTAATTTTATGACTAAGCTCCCTGCATGAGGGAGTGTTTCCAGGGGAAACCTGGGAAGGGGGAAAAAGGCGAAAGGTGAAAATTATATTTAAACCCGGGGGGCCCCTTTCCCTCTTAGGCCTTGTTCTGGGTTTGGGGAGGTTTAAAAAGGGGAAGAAAGGCGACTAGAATTGGGCCCCTATGTATAACTTTTCCCAGAAGAGCCAAAAGAGAGGGCCCATTGGGGATGATCGTTTACCCAAGGGCCTTTAAATTAGGAGCAAAGTCAAAACTTGCTTAGCTGCGGGGAATTGCAAAAAAAATGTTTAACTGAAAAAATTTAAAATTTTACCCCCTGAAATGTTAATAAAGTTTCATTTGAAATTTAAATTTTTAAAGAAATTAATTTTTTAAAAGAAGGCCTGAGTAAGTTAATAAGGGAAAAAAAAGGGAATTTAAAAAATTAAACCCCCTTTGGTTGGGTCTCCTCACCTCAAAAAGAGGGGGGGTTTCCCTTTTTGGCCACTCATTGCCCCCCCACCAAAAGCCCGCCGTATTTCTTGCTTCCTTGATGAGGGGCAAACATCCCGAAACAAACTGTATGCAGTGAGAGATACTGGCTTGGCTAAAAATCCATTTTGCTTTTTTCAAGGGCCCCGTGGGTCAAAAGGGGGTTTAGGATTTTGTTACATCCCAAAAAGAGGGGGCTTGAGCTTCTCAGCTCCTTTTTCCCCTAATTTTCCCTTTTGATTGCAGTTTCTTAGTAGAGGCAAAAAGGCAATTTAAAACTCTAACCCATTTGATGCTCTCCCCACCTCAAAGGGGAGATGTTCCCCTTTTTGAGCCAAATCATTGCCTCCCAAACCCCAGCAGCCGGGACACTTTGCTCTGCCCCTGATGTGGGGCAAACATGTGAAAAAGCTGTATGCAGGGTGAGAGATAATGGCTTGGCCCAAATATCCTTTTGCTTTTTCAAGACCCGTGCGTTTAAAAGCAAAATTTTGGGGTTTGTTCTTCCCCCAAAAAAGGGTGCCCTTTAGTTCTCAGCTTTCCCTTTCCCTTTAAAGCTTTGAAAAAACCCGGGTTTAAAAACCCAAAATGAAGAGGGTTTTGTGGTTTTAAAACATTCAAGCCCACCAAAACATCCCGCCTTCCACAGAGCCCCAACAGCAACTTTCACTTTTCCCCACAGCTGCCACCTGGGTTTTTACCTGCCCCTGGGCCCCCCCCCTCCTTGCAGCGAGCCGGGAGGGCATGTTTTTCAGACGGCGTCCCCTTTGGGTACGTTTTTGCAATACACAAAATGTATTGCATTTAAAACCCTCCAAAAAAATACCACAAATGGGGTTTTGTAATTGGCTTTTTCTGGAAGCAGAAAAAGTATTCCATAGTTTATATTGCCTTTTCAATGTGTTTAAAAAAGATCAAATTGACATGTTTAATTCTTTTAACTCATCCCTTTTTTTGGGAATTTCAAAAAAAGTGTGGGAAAAAGGGCGTTTCGTATTTTACATTGAAATTTAAATTTTTAAACACACTTTTTCATTGTTAAATTTTATTGGTTTCCATTTTTTTGGGAAGGAAAATTATCCCCCAAAAATGTATTTATCAAAAAAACTGTTGAACATTTATAATAAAGTGCAAAGAAGTCTATTTCCCCTTTTGGCCACGGAAAATCTTTTACATGAAAGAATTAACTTTTGCCCTATGCATTAGTTCTGGGGCCCCGGTAAGACTTTGTAACCTGCACTTAGCCTTTGGGGAAACTTGAGGAAAATAGCACAGTTTTATTCCTGTACTGCTTTTCTTTCTAATATAGTTCATTAACATTTATGGAGTTGTTCATTCTCCCATAACTGCAGATGTTGGCTGGAATTGATGGTTGACCAACATCATAATTACTGCTACAAATCTATGTATGAGCCCCTGTCCAGCAGAGGCCCGTATCTGGTCTTGTTTAAAATTTAAAAAGTTTTCCCTTTTCTTTTTTAAAAAAATTTTTCCCTTTTTTTTCAAAATTTTGTCAGATTTTTTTTTTAGGGAAATGTCCAAAAACGTTAAAAACAAAAACATTGGGCTAAAAAGGAAAAATTTAAAATTTTAGTAAATAAAGGAGTGATAGAAAGTCACAGATATGAGCAGAAGATTGCAGTTTTGATGGGTCAATGTTGTCCCCCCAAACCCTTTTATTTTTTTTTAGGGGGGTCATGAAAATTTTCTTTTTCCAACAGAGGGAAAATATTAAAGGACAGGCAATACCTTTATAATGAAAGAAACAAGGTATTTTCTGGATTCTGCAGAACACAGCATATAAAGCCATAAAAAGAGAAAACTAAATTTAAAAGGTTTGGCCCATCAGCCAAAAAAAAAACAATGTAACTGGAGTCATTTAAAAAAAACAAACCTTCAGGAGGTAGTTTAGGGCCAGGTGCTATTTCAGATATGGATCTATGCACATAACTGTAATTCTGTAATCCACAGGAAGTTTATGCCGACGTCATGGTGTAACCCACCAAGGGAAATCACAAGCTTAGATTTGGGATCCATAAAGGATCATTTCAGTTAACCTTAGGTCCCATCACCTGGAGTTCAGCAGGGCTTTAAGAATGACCTTATTTCAGCAACCTAAAAAGTACAGATAGCTAAATGATCTGGCTCATTTGGAGTATGCTACGCTCTGGACTATCTTGTAACAAGATTATGGCAGTCTGCAGGTTAATGCACCCTGTTTCCTCATGGCATCTTTCTTTAGTTCTAAGGAAATGATATGAGCCTTCATATGACCCTCTAGAGAAATGGTTTTTTCTCCATTTATCCAAGGAAATGACATTCCTTTTGGCAGTAACTTCTGCAAAGAGAATACTCTGGCTACTCTGATCCCTGCATAATCCTACTTCTAGTGAAAGTATTTTTAAAGGGAATGTGTCGTCAAAAATGACTTATTGTTTAACCCACGTTTTTATGTTAAGTACGTTTTATAAGAATTTTTGGTTATGTTTTTTTTTTAAATTTTCCATATCACTTTCAATATTTTTTAATAATTCTTAAGTCCTGCATTTTCACTTGGCCACTAACCCCAATAATTGTCTGACACTTTCTGGTTTGCTGTAGAAAGATTCTCAGTAGTCTGCTCATTATCAGCACAAAGAGGGTCAAACTGAAAGATAACACAGGATCCACCAGTCACAAGAGGAGATAGTCATAGTTCACCCTTTCACCTCCCTGCACAGTGACTTCTTCCCAGGTCACAGAGCATGACTAGAAAACTCTCCTATAAAAATCCCAAAGGACTGAGTCAGTCTTAAGTCTCCTAAGTGGGAATGAAGCACTGTAAAGCATGTCTCTGACTGCTGTTAAAGCAGTGCAAACAAGGCCTAGTGGCCAAAGTGAAAACTGCAAGACTTAAGAATCATTAAAAAATATTGAAAGTGATCTGAAAACTAAAAAAAACAACCAAAAATTGCTAAAAAATGTGTTTAACATAAAAAACGGGACTTAAACAATGACTAATTTTTTGATGACACATTCCTTTTAATGGTTCAAAGGAAGATGTTGCCTGGGACTCCTTAGGCTATGTTCACAGGGCCTAAAATGGGACGTATTTCATTCCGTAATTACGCGCCGTAGTGCGCAAATTACGGCTGGAATACGTCCCAGTCATTACGGTAATCCACAGTTCTCATAGAGAACTATGGATTACGTCTCCTCTCCCTGCTCGGCGAATCCCCCCGTGCGGGGGGATTTAAAATGACATGCGAATTACAAGCAGCGTAAAAAGGTGGCCGCTGGTAATGCAAGTCTATGGGCCGGCAAGGTGCCGGCCCCCCGCATCCGCCCCCCGCTCCCGCCCCCGTCTACACGGCGTAATTGCGGGGCGTAATTACGCCCTGCATTTAAGCCGTGTGAACCTAGCCTTAGACTTGGGTAGATGTCTCAGGATTTCTTTAGACAAGACTTTCTCAAGTCTTTTACTAGGTCCAAAAAAAATCGATATATGGCTTCTAAGACTTTAATATTTCAAAAAAGTTATCTCTACTACTTATGCATTTACCTATTATGAATGTCAGGAGTCTTCCTGCCATTTCATCTTCTCCTTTCTATTAGATCAGATATGGTATCACTTCTACACAACCACATCAAATATCTTTCCGAGCAGTTCAGATGACCATGCAGCCAGAGCTTGTTTACAATGGAACATTAATTGCTAACCTCTCTATAAAGCTTTTGGGTTTGGTAGCATGGCACCGATTTGCCTTGTCTGGTTTGAGAAACCGTGGCTACAAATATGATCGTATACTATATCTGGTTATTCAGAGTGCTTGGAATTACATCTGTTAATACATAGTATTACCAATTGTAATTCATCTGCGATTTTGTTTATTCATTGAAGTTCTTATTTTTCTTAGTTTTTAGTTAGCGTGGTGTTGGCAGTTTATGGGGTTTTTATCTGTCAGGGTCAGTTGCAGCTTAGAGATATTTTTAGGGCTGACTTCAGAGATAACAAGGGTCAAGGGGGTTTGGTGTTAGGGTCAGTGTTCAGGATAGTTCTATGGAAATATTCAAGGAGAGTTAGTTAGAGCCAGTTGTCATCTATCATTGTTCTGCATCCAAATTGAAGCTATTCATGTTGTTGCTCTCATCTGTTTCTCTACCATCACCTGCCTAGTTGGCCTGCAAACTCTGTCATCTCATAGTGAGGTTCTCTAAGTTTGGTATTTGATACACACTTTGCATTATTTTCTGCGACTAATTGGCTGGCTACTATTTGGCTCTACTGAAATCCTGGGGGTATGTAATTTATGTGAGCAACTGTTAAGACCCAGGAAAGGCAACTGTTAAAAGTAAAGTCTACCTCTGTGGTCTCGTGCCAACCAGTGTCACTTTACCATGTTTTCTAAGGGTTGCAATACCAGTACACTATCAGCCTTTCAAGCTAGATGAGCATTAATATCCATTGAGCAGATTTGTAATGCCTTGTGGTCATCTCTGAATATCTATATGAGGCATTGTAGGATTTCAAAAAGATTCTCAAAGGGGACCTTCTTAGGAAGTATATTTTAGGTCTGTGATTTTTAGGTCTATGAGATGACTTAGGAATAAGTAAACAAATTTAAGGGTCAAAAAGGTAATTTATTATAAAAAAGTTCAATCTGTACTATCAGGTCACAGTGCGGAGAAATACCCATAATTTTGCTGCTGATTGAACCATGGAAAAAACAAATTTACACCCTAAATAATAAACTATAACTATTTAAAACCCACAAACAGAAAATATAGTATTAATTTGCAATTCAAATTAGGCAAATATAGTTTAAAATTGTGATCCACAAACTGCAAAAAAGTTGCATTATTTTTATAGTGCTGGTCTCACCATGCTGTTTCACAGAGCCACAGCCAGTTTACACCTCTGATTAGGGGGGTCTACAGCAGTGATTGGCATATTAGCTCTGCTATTGCTTAGCTGAGCTTGTTAGAGGGACATAAGTGATGAAGATTTCTAAACAGCAGTGTGCAAGGCTACAGAGTTCTTAAAGAGAACTCTGAGGACAGAACAAGGTAGTGTCAGACATGCTGTTTCCAGCGCTGTGTCCCTTATTCTGTAAGATGCTGTAGTTTTCGAGTATTTAATGCTCAAAACTGAAGTTTTCAGCCAGAAAATAGTCAAACAAAGAGTCAGTTTTTTATACCCCGCCAGCCTGAGGCTAGCCCCACCCACCTCAACTGATACACCTATTACTTTGAATAGGTAGAAACACGTGAATAACTGTCAGTGGGGGGAGCAATCCTTTGGTGGGCAGGGCCAACACCTGCTAATGAATAAGATTTGAGGGTTAAATGCTCTAAAACTACTGTATCTTACAGAATAAGGGACACAGCACTGGAAACAGCATGTCTGTCACTAGTTTGTGCTGTCCTCAGCAAGGGGGGCATAAACTATGGACAGGTTCTCTTTAAGGGTTAAAGTTGGTCAATAAGTAACATAAACAAGCTCCACCTGACTGATAAGAGACAGCAGGAAGTGACCTCATCATCCCACTACTGCTAGAGCCGGGAAAGGGGGTTGGTAACCTAGATAAGCTTGTGTACGAAAGCAGGAAATAAGATCTGCTCTAACTCTGGTGAAAAGCAATTTAAGAACAGCAAAGTATTTGTTTATAATCTTTATTTGCTTTTGCCTACATGTTGAAAGCTAATCAATAACATGGTAATACCCCTAAAAAGCCAACGGTATATCCACTTCAGTCTACTTTCCTGTAATCTCTAATTTTGGGGACATTGTTAATGAAGACATATCAGGGCTAATTCAATTTCACCTAACTGAAGCCCAGTGTTTTTGTGTTTGCTCTACAAAACACTCTACTAAATAATTGGTGGAATTTGTATAATATTGTGGTCGCTATTTTCTATGTGTCCCTCAACTTACGTCCTACTTATTCTATAAAGTATGTTAATTAATATTATGTCCAAAATGATTTTCCCTTGAGTTGAGTCCTGTACCACTTGGGAAAAGTAATTATCTGTAGTTAGTGACAAAACGCTGTTTTCTTTATGAGATCCCCAGTTTTCAGTTCCCCTATGTACAGTATATCTGAGTTGAAGTCGCCTATGGAAATAACCTCATTGTGGTGTCCTGCCTCATCTATTTGCCCAAGTAATAGATATTCTGTGGAATCTGTTAGATTTGGCAGCTTACAGCAAACCTTTATAATTTTTTTATGATTGCTTTCAACACCATGTATTTCTACCCATAATGACTCTACATCTTCATTTCCTGCACATATATTTTTCTGAAGTGTGGGCTGAAGACAGGATTTTACATGGAGACAAACCCTTCCCCTTTACTATTTTTATGATCTGACCTTCCGAACAAACTGTAACCCTATAAACCAACCCCATAACTGTCATCCAGCCATGTCTCTGGTATGCCCACTATGTCATATTTTTTCTCAGCCATTGTCAATTAAGTTACATCAACTTTATAAATTTCAAGTATTCTAACCCCTCCCTCCACTCCACCTCCAGTTTTAATTATGTGTCACTTCCATGTCTAAACTAACTTGCCCTTGTCATGAAGCTCGGCGCCGCGGCCCACCGCGGCCGTCCCCCTGCTCTTACGGGGTCCGGCGCGGGTGCCGCTGCTGCCCGCAGCCATTGTCCTTCTGCCCTAGCCCAGGAAACCCCGTACTCACCAGTCCCCACTCCTGTACTTCCTCCGTCCGGCTCTGACAACCGCCGCTCGCGTACCCGCTGCTTAGGGTGCGCGCGCGACGGCTGGTCTGGATTTAAAGGGCCGGCGCGCCGGTGATTGGCCATCGCCGGCCGCTGACCCTATTTATTGTGCACGCCTCCAACACTCGCTGCCAGTTCGTTGGTGTGTGTTTGGAGTGCCTAGTGTGTATTTAGAGTCCGTTTTGTCTTCCCGTGTACCAGTCCGCTTGCTTACGTTTCCTGACCTTGCCTGTTGCCGCCTGCCCTGACCTTCTGCCCGTGTCTGACCACGAACCTCGGCCGCCTGCCCTGACCACCTGCCTGCCCAAGAATACGTCTCCGGATCCCGATTCTGTACCACGCATTACCCCGGCCGCCGCCGGAAGCAAGTCACGTCAGGGGTAGCAACCTGGTAGCCTCACGCCGCGGCAAGTCCATCCCGCTTTGCGGCGGGCTCTGGTCAACACCGGGGGCTACTTAGACTCCGCTCCCTGGTGTGGCTTAACTATCATCGCTTGCGGTGGTCCAGCGAATCCACCTCTGCATAACAGCCCTCTAAATCTTTAGCTTAAATACCCTTTCAACTTTCTAGCCGTCTTCCCCCCAAACACAGATACACCTTCCCTAGCTAACAGAGTAGTTGGCCCAGTTCTCTAAGAACCCAAAACTCTTCTTCCTACACTTAGTTGTCAATTTGAACTCTACAAAACTCAAATACCATCTTACTGACTTCTTTGAGCCCTACTTGAGTGGTTATTGCAACAGCTAATCTCCTACAGCTGCTATAGAATAAAGTAATTGTTAAATCCTGTAATACCTGTGGTCACCTCTAGAGGTAAGAAAAAGTGGGCCAGGAACAGTATAGAGTTGCTGGACCTAGCCTATAGCCAAAAAAGGCTGCTCCTTTGCTAGAGGGGTATTATGTGCCAAAGCGTTGGTTGTCAGCAGAGAGAAAGAGACTGGGGCTGGTAAACCATCGTTCATGGGTATTTTTCCCAACCCTTAGGCCGTGTTCACACGGCTTATTCTCGGCTGATTTGTGCGCCGTATTGAGCGCACAAATCCGCCGTGAATACGGGACGGGACGGGGGCGGGGCCGGAGCGCGGCGGGGGCGCCGCTCCCGGCCCCATAGACAATGCATTGTTTACAGCGCCTCCGCGCCGTAAATAATGTGCATGTCACTTTCTCCCCCCGCGGCGGATTTGCCGAGCGGGGAGGAGCGACGGATTCCACTGTTCTCTATGAGAGCAGTGGATTACCGTAATGACTCCGACGGATTGGCGCCGTATTGAAGCGCAAATCCGGCGCGGAATACGGCGCCAATCCATCGGCAAATAAGCCGTGTGAACGAGGCCTTACTCTGCCCCTTTGACTGCAGTTGTTCACCCTGTTTCTTCTGGCTGCTGTCACTTTGCTTTTCATCACACTCCCTCTCTGCCGGGCATGCCTCTGTAACAGATTTTAGCCTCTCCCTCTATTCTCTTAATTGCTTTGGAATAAGATCTGCCCCATCAACTTTTTCTCATTCCGGACATCCCAGTGTCCCTCTCTGATGGTCACTGTCATTCCTGCACTCAGGAAGGTGATTGGGATTAATTTCTACTGAGTCTCTTGTCCTTTCAGCACCGCCTGCAGCATGCAAGCATGGGTTAGTGGGTCTTACCCTTACATCCGTATTAAATGTACTTTGTAGGAAATCAGGTGAGGTAAGGTAAATGTTGATTACAGCACACTATCAGCATCTATAAATGAATGTGTTAAAGGAAAAACAAACTTGCTACTAAATTCCCAAATGAAACCCAATAAAGTGCTAATTTACTGGCAGCACGTGCTTTGTAACTAAACAAGTCACCAGGCAAATTATTCTGTCCCCTTAAAATGTTTCAGTATCAGCCAGGGATTGTGGTAATTGGCTCTCGCGAGCACCACACCATGAATATTTCATGTACAGCTAAAAGCGTCTGTTTCTTTTCCTGCAGGTTGGGCTGTTCAATGCCAGAACAAATCTCTGAAGAGTTTTTTTTTTCTACCTTTTCGAAATCCTGACACACTGAGTTTAATCATAAGAACGTCTCTTCTCCACTGCTTTAAAATCCATGCATTTACAAAGGTGAACATTTCCCATTAAATTCTATTTCTCTTCTCACAGTGCAAAATATGAAAAAGAATGAGAAATTAACGACTTTCTATCATTTGCTTAATGTAAATGTGCTTGTTTTTATATTAACACATTCACCTTAAACAGCTCCTCATTGACATTGTGTAGAAGGCAGATGAGCTGCTCTCCAATGTAACTAGACAGTCAATAACAATCACTGAGCTGGTCAATAAAACACAGCATGTCTCCATATGGAAGTGCTGTGTTCAACTTTGGCTGCTAAGAAATGTTATTGCTATTTTATACAACAATTATTTAGTTAAAACCTATTTCCAGGTCTATGTTCCGAATGTTTTATAGTGATGTGCTGCAGGCTATTAAAATTTTATTTTAAGTTATAACTGCATGTCTTACCCCATTTTATAGCTGTTTCTCCCAAGCAGAGTCTAAATCTTAGCTTCATTAAATAGAAGAGAAAAATGTAGGACTTGGTCACAAACAAATCTTACTCTAGGAAAAATGTACTGTGTATTCACAGAAATCCATGCTGATTTTTGCTGCAGATTTAGATTTTTTGTGGATTTCTTGGCTGATTAGCCCCAAAGCCACATTAGAGAAATAAGTGCCGCTAAAGGACTCTAATTTCAATGCAGAATGCACACAAATTCTGCACCAAAATCCATGTCAAATTCCACCAATGTGAACAGGTCTTAAGAGTTTCACAGTGTTAGCTTTAAAGGGGTGTTATCGTTTCATTAAATGGTCTTCAGAATAAGGGGACAGTGAAAACAAGCAACTTTGCAATTGGATGTCATTAGCAAAGCTGCCTTGTACTCACAGTGTCCCTTATCTTGTGTTTTTATTTACACTGATATCCAGTGTGTGTCTAATCCCTCCTGATCCCTCCTCCTTGCAATTCACTAGCTGAGAGCTCATTTACATTCTGTACAGCCCCTGGGTCGATTCACGGAGCTGTGTGTCTGACTCAGAGTTAGGGGCCGTAGCATTTTTCTGTCTCCACACCTAGCAGAAAAAGACTCCAGCAGCTTGTACAATGAGAAAACATGACAGTGTTGAACCTTGTCCTAACTCTCCTGCATACATGCTGAGCTGTGCCGTTCGTAGAAAGCTGTAATACATCTCCAGCTGTGATAGGAGATCAGTGCTCAGATTAGATTGAATGCAGCCTGGGGTATGTATACAGCTCTTATAAAATAAGACTGCATAGAGAGAGACACAGTGATATGTGGACTCAGAGGGGAGGGGGTGGAGTCTCAGGCCAGCAGTGAAGGGGGGATGATGTCATCCAGCTGGGAGGGGAAGAAACGCCCCTGCATTCACAGAGTTGAGAAGCTCAGAGCAGTGTGAATGAGCCGAAGTAAGGAAGCGATACATCCCCTTTAAGGACATATGCTCCTCCTCGCTTTGGAATTGATGTGGATGATTCTATCAAAATTTATGAATGTTTTTTTCTTGTGTACTAAACCAGCGGCCCTCAACCTTTTTTCCACCAGAAACCGGTTTTATGCAAGACAATTTTTCCACAGCCCAGTGGGAGCCGGGTTATTGTGGACGTGGTTATTAGGGGCAGGGTTATGGAGAGGGTTGAATGTTTAGAATCACACACACACACAGGAAAAAAAAACACATAAACTATATACTGTGTTATTTAGGGGTATAGTATGGAGTAACCAGTATTTTATAACTGCAGACTGATTGTCAGCTCTGTGGGTCAGTATTATATTAATAATACTGACCCACAGAGCTGACAATCATCTGCAGTAATATTGATCAGCATTATACATGTGTAATCAGCTCTGTCATTATAGATATATATGCCCCCCTGTAGTGATTAGATATATATATATATGCCCTCTGCAGTCATTAGAGATATGTGAGTCTTTTTCTTTTCTTTTTTTGTAAATGCCCCTTTCCTTTCTATAGCTGTCTTAAATAGGTAGGCTCTTTCAGGTGTGATTTCAGAACTATGTTGTATACTTTAAACCATTTATTTGCCTTCTATCTGCTGCTTCGCCTCCTAACAGTATGAGTCGCATACACAGAGAGACTATAGCTGCATTCTCCTCCTCGCTGTCCTTTACTGTGTAAATAAAATTATGTTCCATGTAGGATGCCTCTAAAGAATAGTCATACAGTTATCAATATAATGCTGCTATACAGGAAGCAAATAATATCAGCATATTGTTAATTGACAGTTTATCAAGGCATGTGTTATCAATAATACCATTATACAAAAGCCAAATAATGGTACCACATCATGACTATATATTAACACCATATACTAAGTGAATAATACTGCTATACTGTTAATGAATATGTGAGGAAAGATGACAAAAGACAACCCCAAAGTCACTCAGTTTGCAGGATTGCAAAAGTCACCCAAGCCCCCACTGTGTAACACATGTCACGAGGAAGCCATCAATTAGGCACAAGGCATGTCCACAATTTAGATGCGAGGCCTGACTGCTCCCAATTCATCCACAGGAAACCAGCCCAGCAGAGAGTCGAAGCATCAAAGAGGCGGACCAGTCTCAGCGGGGCCGATATTTCATAAGGATTTATAGAAGAACCGTGCATCACAGGTCCATCCCAGTTTCATATTTTTAAAAATGAAACTTCCCAGACGCATAGCTGTCACTCCCGCCTTTGTAGGGCACACGGGCAGGGAAAAACGGAATGCTTGGACAACGAACGTAGCAGAACGGCAGTGTTTGGTACCAAGTCGTAGCTTAGGCCCATCTGGTTCTGATGGTATCACTGCCTCGGTTCTGTCCCAATGTCCTGCCGTGATATGACCCATTTTGTGTCCGAAGTCAAAATAAGGAGGAGAGTGTAAACTGTCCCAGGGGCATGAGAGGGTGTGACGGGGGTGTGAAGGAGGTGTGACGTGGGATGTCCCAGTACAGTTATGTCGAAGCCCATGTGGTCCCAGTTGTTGCTTCTATTGGAGGGGGGTACCTGCACCAGCATTCCAGGAGCATCCACACACAGGCGCAAGGCCACATTTACCCCCCTATGTGTGCTTAGCACATAGCCAATCTGAGGTAAATAGACACATCTTGCTGCCTCTTTGTCTGTAACCACATCCATATTTGCACCTCTGACCAATATCTGGATAGTTATACCCCTATGTATGTATTGTTTGACTAGTTCGCCACAAGCGCCTCCTAACAGCATGAGTCGCATACACAGAGAGACTATAGCGGCATTCTCCTCCTCACTGTCCTTTACTGTGTAAATAAAATTATGTTCCATGTAGGATACGTTTAAAAATTTAAACGTATCCTGAGCGGGTCTGTTGTCTTGATCATCGAACTCACATGTCCGTTTTTCTCGTTCTCTAAAATATCGCTACCCAAGGCAGGTTCCGTGCCTGCTTTAAGACTGTAATGGACCAGGCTTATAGCCAAAGAGGAACTGGTGGCAGTTTACCGGGCTGGCAAAGTTCTGTTTTACCGGTGCGTTCGAGGTTGTAGGCAAGTGGGATATCCTCTTGCACTACCTGGGTCTTCCTGTTCCCATGTGGACAGGGCTTAACTGTGAACCCAGCTGACCTTGTGCACCCCTAGGGGGAGCACAATGTCATGATACACCCCAATTCAGGCCGTCGACCCTCGAGTGGGCGCGGTCTTTTCCTGACAGAAGGAAACCCATTTCACCAAGAACAATATTTCCACAATACAGTGACCATGTAATGGCAGATGTCTCTGCATACCATAGGTGATTAGAGTCAAGTTATATCCAGTAATTCATATATAATCATACCCATTTCTTATGTCTATACAAAATGTTCTTCCAAATTGCTCCAATATTGAACCCATTAATGTCCCATACAGCAACAGTACCTTTTTGCATCCCCAGTTTTATTTTGTTATGTGATCTTATATAGTGGGTAGTTAAACCTCCATATAGTAGGTAGTCGCCCAAATTAGGCAAGCAAATTAAGTGGTAGACCCCAAATGGGCAGCTAGTCCCCCAAATCAGGGAGGCAGATTTCTCCTATTAGGTAGCCAGATGCACCCATATTAGGCAAGTAGGTAAGACTCCCATTGAGCAGATAGGGTAGATTCCCACTAGGTGGGTAGAGTGCACCCCCACTCGGTAGGTAACTTATCTCCCCCATTGGATAGTAGGTAGCCTGGCTCCCCACTGAGTAAATAGTTTGCCCTCCTCATTACATAGGTAATTTGCCCTCCCCCATTAAGCAGGTAGCTTTTATCCTTAATAGGGCCTCCTTTCTGACAACTAAAATAATTTTTAAAAATAAAACTAATTTTTCTCCATGCCCTGATGAGCATCTCACTCCTTCAGTTGCTGTCTGGTGCATGCAGCAAACTGCAGGGACATAATCATGTGACTCGACACTCCTCCCCACCATTTATAGGCTGATGACTCCCTGCTTCACCATAGTTTTCAATTTTATGTGTATCCAAAGGATGCACATGACACCATGCTCCTTCCCATCTTCCAACTATTGCAACGATGGCTTCTTTCTTGGCCATAGCTTACAATTGTATGTTTTGACTAAGGATGCACATACAAATGAAACGTAGCTTCAGGCCTGCTATGCTTAGGAGCATAACAGTGATTCCCCTTCCTTCCTTGTGGTAACATACAGAGATGAGACACAGAGGTGTTTTAGTATATGAATACAGTTTTTTACTGTAATATTAGTTGGAACCCAAGATCAGTACATGACATATTTTTTTAAAGTTATAAATACTAAAACTTAAAAGTGTTCATGAATGCGCCTTTCTCTGTCAATTATTTCACTGGTTGAAAGGCAGAATGTTCTCAGAATAGTGCTGCTGCCACTATAAGTTCTGCACACACAGCATTTCAGCCTTCCGTCAGTGTTATATGCTCTCAATTTATATCTTTATCCTAAATAAACATTTTTCCTGGATGATATATGTTTTTTGTGATTGCCGTTTTTCTTGGAACGTGCAGTGTCCAGCACTTTTCTATGCAAAAAAGCTTTAAAAAAGTATGCCATAACACAGGTAAAAAAGGCTTATGGATAATTTGCATGCAAGTAGTCTTTTCCAGCATATATGGTTAACATAGAGCTTACATGTAGTGGGCTATAAGTCTTAGTTTTAGGAGTGATTGGAAACTCAAGGTGACAGAAATCAACAACTAAAACTATCATTAGGGAAAAAGAGTATAAGACTTTTA
Source organism: Phyllomedusa bahiana (assembly GCA_025379985.1). Taxonomy (NCBI): domain Eukaryota; kingdom Metazoa; phylum Chordata; class Amphibia; order Anura; family Hylidae; genus Phyllomedusa; species Phyllomedusa bahiana. The sequence goes on along the minus strand of JAODAL010008174.1, from coordinate 8,501 downwards.
CCTCAGCTATGGAGTTTTTCAGCTTGATGGGGCACACTAGACAATTGAGCAAAAAACAAGCAAGTTCACCAGCTTCCAAATCCACTGAAAAAAGCATGTAAGTCGTCCTTGTATTAAAATGTCCAAAATGTATTAGAAAAAATATTAATATCAGTTATGCATACTTAGCATTGTAAATCACACTCACATAGTGTTATGCATATAAATCTAGGTGACACATTTCGGATAACATGATCTTTTGGCTATGTTCACATGGGTAAATTTCAGCGCACATTTCGAGTCGGATTAGCGCTCTATTACGAGCGAATTGCGCAAAAACTATGCTAATCCATAGTTCTCATAGAGAACTATGGATTACGTCTCCTCCACCCGGGCGTACAGTATGATCAGTGCGACTCCCAGACACCTGGGGTAATTGCGGGGCGTACTCTACCGCAAGGCATTCTGAAGCCTTAGGGTATGTTCACATGGCGTAATGTCGATCCGTACTTCAGCACATCATTGCGCTTCAATACACCCGATACCACTGAGGATTTCAACAGGTCTAATCTCGCAGAATCGGAAAGGTGTCTCATAATTCGCACCTTTAATGGACTGGTCGTGCATGCCATGTACTGTACCCTACAATTATTGCAATTAATCAAATGAAAAACTTGCTATTGCAAATGATGTAGGTCTTGAAAAAATATTATTTATGATTAGAGAAAAGTAAACTTACATGCGGTACATATCTGATGTCTGCATCTATAAAAGCCTCTTATGCTTCACCATACCTCCTCCTTCTTAGTTCTAGAAAACATACAGGGTGACAACAGGGAGCTTAGTGTGGGCGCCTTATGTTGGATATACCTAATACCCATTTGTAATATATGCTGCAGTCCGCTGTTAACATGCAGCAAGGGCAAATGTCTTTTTTATTATCCAAACGGTCTTATAGAACTGGGGTTTGTATGTGGTAATATTAAAAGTAGCATTAACCCTTTCATTATGTGTCACTTTTTCCAATAGCAAATCTCTTCTCTTTATTTCAGATATTTAACTTCTTGCGCTACATAGAACATCATTGGAGTAAAGCTTAGATTTAAGTTTATTGTAGATCTCCTTCTCTATCTCGTTGAATCTCACTTCATTAGAGCAATTTCTTTGCTTGGATCAGTTCCCCATATGGTATCCTATTAATTGTTTTACGAGGATGACATAAATTAGCAAGTAGAATGGTATTTCTTGCTGTGGGTTTATTATAAGGGATTATTGTGATAGTCTTACCAACATAGCCTATCAATGAAACATCCAATAAGTTAATTGTATCCAGTGGATATCCCTTCTTCCAAAACCAGAAACACAGACTCTCTAAAATGCATAGAGGAAGAAGGTCTGAATTAAGACAACAAGGTTGATTCCCAAGCCATAGCCTATCCCTTTCTGTGCCACTTGTTTGGCAAGTTCATAAATTATCACAGATGGGGAAGCAGATACAACTGCACTGTTGGAATCCACTACCTGCTGAAAATGATCACATACTAGAAATGAGGATTCTCAAAGCCATAATATACTTAGCATTGACTTAACTGTGGTGCAAAGTTTAAGGGATTTCCTGGGACTCCCTCTTAACCTCTACCAAGAAGTAGGCTCAGACTGTTGTCAGTAGTACATAACCAGGAGAACAGTCATGATACCCAGGGCCAAGACTAACATAACAAGCAGATAATTAAAAATACAAGGGGAAATGGAGAAGCAATATCCAGGAACAAAGATGAAGTCCGGATCAGGGTCAACAAGCAAATGGGAACAATAGTATAGAAAATGAGAGCCAGGACTGGAAATGAAACACAATAATCAGGCAAAGCATGGCAGGATGATTCCCCTTTAAATGCCATCTTCAGTCTCCGCTTGCTTTAGTAACCCAATGCCACCGAGCAAGCAGTGCAGGGAAGGCATGACCTAGCCTAGCATGTCTGTGACAAAATACAAGACTCAGAGTCAGCTGGACAGCTAACAACCATACACAGTGGGCATCAGGGGCTGTAGTAACTCATTAAGATGTGGCACTGGAACCAGCAAGGTGGATAACAATGTATTTACAAACTTATTCAGCTTCTTATAGACAATATATAAATGACAAAATGGCTCTCAAATATAAAAATACCATCTAAGGAGAGATAGCCATAAGAATTTTAAAGGTGGCCCATCCAAATCCCTAAACAAGATATGGTAATATTTTTATAGTAATTTTCTATAAGAACACTACTGATATTTTCTACTGGTTATCCAAAGTGTGAACTGATCATGAATTAGTCAATTCAGTGGTAAGTAAAGAACAATGGGTATAAATCCACATTCTTCACCAATATTTTATACACTTATGACATCATTCATGCTAAGATCTTCATTCTTTTTTGCATATACAAGATAATGTTTAACAGAAATGTGTAAATGTGCTTTAAATCTTCAAATCATTGGGGGGTTTTGCCTTTCTAAACAAAGATTTTGTCTAAAATAGAAGCACACGTACTTTGCAATTCACTCCCTGTTCTTCATGCTCTATAAATATCAGCCACTGTTTCCAATTACAGCTTCCAGGCTGTAATTCAGTTCGAGTCTACAGTTGCAGCCCATAAAGCCCCATGGTACCTGTAGGATTTATGATATCTGCAGGCTTTGATTGAATCAACACTCCAATATTGAATTGAGCATCATGTAACTGGTAAAAAATCATGATCCCTTGTACAGAGCAGGGAATTGATTATATATGTGTATGAAGGCATACTATATACAGAAGGGGGAAAAAATGGTGAGCTAGTAATAACAGCTTTTGTTAACACCATGCATAGAACTGAAAAGGATATGTTTCCCTATGGAGACGTTTTAACTATTAGTGTTTGCTATAAAGTGCTGCATTGCTACAGTACATTTATTGCGTTTGTATAGCTATAGCATACAAACCTCACATTCTAAAGATATATGTAGATGTAGTATTGGTTTCTTTCCCACCATACTGCCAAATGTGTACCTATAACTTTATATTTTAGAGCATAAAATTCTGTAGTCAACAAGGAGGGAAAACATATTCAGAAAACTACAAAAAACTATGCAACTCATTTTGTGACACTTATACGGCATAATAGAAAAAATTATTTGCATACAGTGAGTACATGAATGTCAGTAAAACTTTACAGAATAATAAAGTTCACGGGGCTAGCATGAGAGTCAGACAGCAGGAATTAATTGTGGAAATTGTTGTGATTTTAAATTAGAATATATGTGGAAACAATAATCAAATTCAAGTTCGTGAGCAACAGTAACGGGAAAAGGTATAAAATGGAACAATCATCTTAGAGGCTGCTGCCAATGTTAGAATGTAAGGTTATTGTTTCTAGCTTGGTCACACAAAGCAACAATGTAAAATGTAATGAGTGGACTGAATAGATTGATGTAAAGCCATGTTTGTTCATTTTGGACACAGCCTTGGCCACAACCTGGAGGGGTGGATACACCATTGGTGCAACCTGTCACCTCTAACGCAGAATCCTAATATATAAGAGATTCCATGTAAATGCCTAAACTGATACATTTCATAGCTAAGAATTAATGGATTGTTAAAGAGGCATATTTATCATACACATTTATGTATGATGTTGGATATTGGATAACAACGAGTCCATATCCTGCACATCAAAGTAGCTCACTACTATACACTACTTTCCTTCGCGCACGGCAAAAGCTAGATGTGGCAATGAGACACCAGCACCCACAATCACCAGTGTCACACCCAGTAATTTTAATTGGGTATATTTTACTTACCACTCTCAAGTGTGTACTCCTGTCCGCACTGCTGTCCAAAGGTAGCTTGTACCATGACATTGTATGCACATATTGAATATAAGACACCTTATTTGTGTAAGTGACAACCCAATTGGACCAATTGACCACTTTGTGTGCCATTGCTCATCATACACATTTAATTTGTCTGGTCTTCCACATAAATGCACATAAAATGTGACATCACTTTTTTGAAAAATCAAATTAGTAGTGGTAATGCTAAATTACACTAAAATAAAGCATTACTATGGTATAAGGAATAACAGAATAATGGGTGCTGCAGAGATATGTCTAACTGGTTCATTCTCCAGTGGCTCCATCAATGGAAGATTAAAGTTTGCAAGCTAACACCATGGGCCACATGTATGAAAACTGTCTTGGTCTAAAACTCACTTTGTTGCCCATAGCAATCAGAGCGCCTCTTACATTTAATATAGTGCTCTGGAAGAATGAGAGGGACACTCTGATTGATTGCTATGGGCAACAAAGTGAGTTTTAGACCAAGACAGTTTTCATACACGTGGCCCACGTTTTTCTATAGTTTTTACTCCAGACAGATGTTACATGCAAGTGAAATACATTTTAAAAAAATCTCATTAACATGTTATAAGTGCTTTTTTGCTACTTTTTGACTTCAGGAAGGAAAAAAAACGGGTAAAGAAATTAATACAAAGCTACTTCCATGTTTCCCAAGTGTTTGTTCTGTGCAGTTCTTTGTATAGAAAGGTTGCACACCAATATTTCAATTTTTCATTTCAAAAAAAACTTTATTAAGTAACACAATAATCATCCGGCTTCATAAAATACAGGATCAAAATATTTCCATCTTTTATATAGTTAGATTCATATACTTTGTAAGTTTCGGTCCCTAGACTTACATTTTTGAACAGAATCTATAAAATAATAAAAACAATAACAACAACAAATTGTAAGTAAACACAACAAATATAACACATATATTAAAACCTAAATTAAAAACATCATTACTCACTTTACAAGTTTTAGATCTCTTATCCAGTTCTTTGTTTTTTTATAACACCTTAGTTTTAGACACTACTGATTTTCTGGATAAATTAAGAGCTGCCCCATTACTTGATAAAGGGGATTTTCTGTTGACACTAGATGTCAACAGTCTCTATACTTCGATTGAGCATGGAAAAGGAATTAGAGCTATGAGGAAATTACTGGAGAGATGGTCAGATCTGAATTGTGAACAGAGAGATTTTTGTTTGGATTTACTCCAAATTATATTGGAGGAAAATTTTTTTTCTTTTTGGGGACGATTTCTATATCCAGAAGAGAGGGACAGCTATGGGCTCTAATATGCCCCCCCATATGCAAATGCATATATGTCAGATGTGGAGGAAACTTACATCTATGTTAACTGCCTATTTCGAGACCATGCAAAATTATGGGTCCGTTACATTGATGACATTTTTTGCATATGGGGGGGTCCAGAGTCCTCCATTCTGGAATTTGTGGAATTCCTGAATGGAATCTATCCAGAATTAGGTTTCACTATAAATTTCAGTGAGACTGAGGTCAACTTTCTAGACACTTTGATCAGAAAAGATCCCACAGGCGTATTGCATTTTGACCTTTATCAGAAGTCGACTGACCGCAACAGTCTGTTGGAGTATCATAGTAATCATCTTAAATCCGTTAAAAAAGCCCTCCCAAGGTCTCAATTCAAGAGGGTTAATAGGATTGTATCAGATAGGAATACACGAGACATCCGGATAGGGGAAATGTCCAATAGATTTCTACAGAGGGGATATCCAGACTCTCTGTTGGAGGATGAGAAAATTTATGCAGATGGAACAAAAACTGTAGAAAAAGAGAAGGTTAGGAAAACCAAACGTATTGCATGTGTTATAACATATCATCCTTTTGTTGAGAAAATACAAGGAGCGATCCGCAAACAGTGGCCACTAATGAATCAAGCATACCCCAGGGTTGAAGAGTTCAGCTCTACCCCAATTAGTTGTTACAAAAGATCACCAAATCTACAGGACAAAATAGTTCGAGCAGATGTGGGCAGTTTTGTTAAGGTCCCTAAACAAACCTTTTTACATTCTCAAAGAACAGGTACCTACCCATGTCTTGGCTGCAGCCAATGTTCGAATGTCATTAAGGGGGAATTTTTGACTCATCCACATACAGGCAAAAGGATCAGGGTTAAACAGTTTTTCACGTGTGAATCCCATTTTGTGGTCTACGTGATCAAATGTCTGTGCGGTCTCGCATACGTTGGGGAGACTACCCAGCGTGTGCGGGACCGCATTGCAAAACATAAATCTACTATTAGGAGGAAAGAGCTCCTTTTGCCGATTCCAGCACATTTTGCTGAAAGGAATCATAATGTGTCACAATTAAGATACCAGGTGATTGATTCCATATAGACACCACGACGAGGAGGAGTAAGAGTACGACTTTTACAACAGAGAGAATCCTTTTGGATCCATAATTTAGAGACACTGACTCGAAAGGGCCTTAATAGGGACTTTGATTTCTATATTAATCTCTGATTTTCCCAGAACCTTTTAACGGGGGTTACTGTTTTCTATTATGTGGGTATTTGAGTGTTACAATGAGGGAGTGATATTTTTAGTTAATGTGTAGCATCAATTTCTCCAGATGTGATCTAATTGAGATCTTGTTAGGATTTGGGATATGCTATGGTCTGTCCTTTGTTTGGATACATTTGTGAATGTTTCTCATGATTTAATAACATCTACCCTTAATAAAAGGTTTAGATAATAATAACATTGTGTGTATAATATGCCCTTTAATAATGGGATAAACTGACACATCTTCCCTCTATTAGCAACATTGATATAATAGAACTTTTTATAAGTTTGGGACAATACTATTTAAGATAGGATATTTTTTCAATAAATATATTGGTGAGGCAAAAATAGTGAAATCGGTCTTTGCTGTGCATACTGGGAATAATCGGCGTTCTATTTCTCATGTGAGAGGTTAGTCTAGTACTGTCCAAGTGGACTACAAAGTTTAAGTGTAATACTTATATCTTTACGGGATGTCTATGTTCGTCATTGTATAGTTTCAATAAAGTTAAGTGATACTCACAATGGGAACACACAGCTTTTAGACGCCGATATCTCGTGACGCACGCAGCGCGTGCGCCTAATACATAGGAGTTCGGATACTCCATGATAGGTAATGCCATTCTAGTGCGCATGCGCGCATGATATAAAATCTCGCGCGATTCACAAACACACAGTTCCGGCTCCATCTATGTCTTAGAACAACATGCCGCAGGTAAACTTTTGAGATTTGCAGTCCTGTAAGTTGTTAATAGTTATTAGTGTTAACTTCCCTTGTGACTATCTTACGGGAATTAGGGAGTCTGAGTGGCTGTTTAATCTATTTGAGGATAGCTGCATGATATTCTAATGTGGGGCATTATTTAGATTGTTGCCCCCCTCCTTTCCTATGTTGGAAATGATTTATATATTCCCCTGATGATTAACTAAAATAAAATCCATGACAGTAAATTACACAGTTAACATGGGTACTATGAGATGCATTCACAAATGTTGCTGATGGGAATGAAATATGTCCAAGATTAACATCATGGGATATGTTGGTCATTTTGAGATTAAAAAATTATGGTATAGATAGCTATAGGGGATAATTCCCTTTGATATCTTTGAATGGTCTTTTTGTATGGAAAGTTCCCTGGGTTATTCTGTATTCTGTTCATGGCGAATAGTCCCTTTTCTTGTGTAAATGATAATTTCCTTTTTTGTCATTGTATTTCAATAGGTGTTATAAAAAAAACAAAGAACTGAATAAGAGATCTAAAACTTGTAAAGTGAGTAACGATGTTTTTAATTGAAGGTTTTTATGTCACTAACAACAATATATGTGTTATATTTGTTGTGTGTACTAACAATTTGTTGTTGTTATTGTTTTTATTATTTTAGAGATTCGGTTGAAAAAGGTCCATCTAGGGACCGAAACGTACAAAGTATATGAATCTAACTATATAAATAATAATAATAATAATAATCTTTATTTATATAGCGCCAGCATATTTCGCAGCACTTTACAATGTAGAGGGTATAATTACAGACAAAAAGACATACATTACACAGTGAAAGCTACTTACAGATGAGACACAAGGTGTGAGGACCCTGCTCGCAAGAGCTTACACTATAAGAGGGTGCCTGGGGGAAACAAAGGGGGAGAAGTGCTAAATTTACAATGGCCCCGCCATGCTTTATAAATATGGGGAGGTTTACATAAAAATTTGGGGAACCTGCCACCATGACTGTACATCTATATACAGATAAGTGGCCTGTGAGTGCCTAGTGTAGGGTGTGACAAATGTGTGTGATAGAAGGTGGGGGTTAACAATTAGTGGTTTTGGTAGGCCTGCCTGAGAAGATGTGTTTTCAGGACACTCTTAAAACTGCGAAGGCTGGGATTGTGCCTGATGGTATGTGGTAGGATGTTCCAGAGAATGGGTGCAGCATGTGCAAAATCTTGAAGACGGGCATGGGAGGTTCGGATGATTGTAGTCTGTAGTTTGATGTCCGTAGCTGAGCGGAGAGAGCGGGCAGGTGGTAGACAGAGATGAGGGAGGAGATGTATGGGGGGCAGCACTGTGGGGACTTTATGAGTGAGAGTGATATTTTTTGCTTTATTCTGTA